>CAUYPK010066320.1:0-41075 GCA_963574355.1 Loris lydekkerianus | reverse complement strand
GAGGGAGTCTACTGTATTTTTCAGATCTTTGAGGGCTGCAACTTCTTGTTTCAGTGCATCAAAATCTTTGGTGGTTTTGTCTTTAAATTTATTAAATTATTGAGACAATTTTTGAATTTCTCCTCAAATTTCTAATTCCATATTTTCCTCCATTCTAGTAATCTTGTTTGCAATCCACATTCTGAATTCAATTTCTGACATCTCAGCTATTTGTTTGTGCATGGGGTCTTGTGCTGTTTCTGCCCCATTGATTCTTGGGGGAGTTGATCTACTCTGATTATTCATTTTGCCAGAGTTTTTCTGTTGATTTCACCTCATGATTGCTTTTCACCATTGCCTCTGGGCGTCCTCAGAGTTGGGGAGGTGTCTCTCCAAGATTAGACCCCAGCGGGATCACTCTATTGTTGCTGGATCTTTGTAGGGAGTGACCCTGTGTAGTTCCTCTGGGGCTGCTCTAGTTAGGGAGTTCTGATTGTGGAAGCTGCTCTGGTGTGCAACACACCCGGATTCAGCAACAGGGTTGGGGGTGGTGTGCACGGTTCTGTGTGCCTGGCGCCCAGTGACTTTGGCACAGAGAACCCAAGGCTCCAGCCATCTCTGGCCAGGAGAAGGGCTCTGCGCAGAGGCAGGGAGGGCTTCAGAGGGCACGCCGCTACCAGAGTCCCTGGTCAGATGGATGAGCCAGTGTGGAGGCTGGGAGGAAGCAGGAGGGGGGACGCAGAGTTGCGTGGCTCCTGCAGTTCCTGGTCTTTGAATGCAGAGCCCCGGTGGGTGTGGGTCACTGGTTGGGGGTCACTGCACAGCTCTTATGGAGGTCTGGGCAGCGCCAAGCCCAGGAGTTTGAGGTTGCTATGAGGTGTGACATCAGGACACTCTACCCAAGGTAACAGCCCAAGGCTCCAGTGTGCCAAAACCGTCTCACTCTGCCCCTAAGGATTAGGGCTGTGAGGCAGTTCAGTCCCTACCTTTAAGGTGCTCAGTCACTAGGTTACTTTGTCCCGCCCGTTCCTTGCTCTGGGACCCTGAGGGCAGAGCTTGCCTGAGCAGTTTTTTCACATGATGGCTTTCACTGAGCCCAGCTAGTGGCTCATTTTAGGGCCCCAGACAATGCCCAAAGTTCTCCACACTTTTGCTCAAGCTCTCCCCAAGGCAGCTCAACTGAGCGCCAAGTCCAAGAACACCAAAAAAGTTCACAGGTAAGGCCTTTCCAGTTTGCAGTCTCACTGCTGCTTATACTCATGGTTGCCGGCGTGATTAGGTCGATCGAACACACACAGCCTACCCTCTCCAAGGGGTTCAGTATGTTTTTGCTCAACACTATATCCTACCTCTTGACGTAATGCCCTGAACATCATAGGCCTTCAATAAATATTTGTTAAATGAATGATGGATGAATGGATGGATAGAAGGATAAATGGATGGATGAATTGATGTGTGAACGAATAGATGGGTGGATGGATGGATGGGTGGATGGATGGGTCGGTGGATGGATGGATTGATGTATGTATGGATAGATGGATGGATAGGTGGGTGGATGGGTAAGTGGATGGATGGATGGATGGATAGATGGGTGGATGGATGGATGGATGGATGGGTAGGTGGGTGAATGAATTGATGTACATATGGATGGATGGATGGATGGATAGGTAGATGGATGGATGGATGAACAGATGGATGGATGGATAGGTGGATGGGTAAGTGGATGGATGGATGGATGGATGGATGAGTCGGTGGATGGATGGATTGATGTATGTATGTATGTATGGATGGATAGATAGGTGGGTAGATGGATGGATGAACAGATAGATGGATGGATGGATAGGTGGATGGGTAAGTGGATAGATGGATGGATGGATGGATGGATAGATGGGTGGATGGATGGATGGATGGATGGATGGATGGATGGATAGGTGGATGAATGGATCGATATATGTATGTATGGGTGGATGGATGGGTAGGTGGGTGGGTGGATGGGTAAGTGGATGGATGAATAGATGGATAGATATGTGGATGGATCCAGAGATGGATGAGGTACCTGCTCTACTATCAGCATCCCATGGAATTCTAGACTTAGGGTCTACATTTTTCCCTGTCAAAATGCACTGGTCTTATTTTGCATGTTCTCATCTCTTCACTAAGTCTTTTAAATTTATTAAGCACATTTAAATAAAATTTTCCAAATTAACATATGTGCCTTTTAATAGGAACCTGTCAAACAAAATGCCTGAGGAGTGACTTTAATGGTGAGACTTCAGGCCTCACAGACCTGTGGAACGTAAGCAATTAAGTCAGGAATCCCTTTGGTAACCCTCAGTTCTGTAATTTATTAGCCACTCGAGTGAATCCGGGAGACAGCATAGTGACCATTTAAGAGCAAGGCTCCTGGACCAGAGCACTCGGGAGGGATGCAACACTGGGCACACTATTTAACTTCTCTTACTTCAGTTTCCTGCTCTGTAAAACTGAGGTGACACTGCAACCCACGGGGTTATTTTGAAAATTAAATAAGATAATCCATCTAAAACACTTAGAACAGTACTGGGCCTGCCTAAGTAAACATAAGCTCTGATTTTGTACTAACTTTTGTCTTCTTATTCCATGCCAAAAGCATTACTAAGTGGACCACATATTTCATTTATCAGATTTAAGCATCTTTCTCCAAATCCATGCCAACATTTGACTTGCCACTATTGAGAAAGCTCCCAAGACTTTATCTTTGCTTACAGGCCTGTTCCCCAAAGCAGCATTTCAGGGAGGCCCTGGTATACCAAATGATGTGCCTCTAGGGTGGTGACTTAGAGGAGGCCAACCACCATTTGGAAGTGTAAATTCTGGAATGCATTTTGAAAAAAAGTCAGCTGTACTAAAGAGGTGGGCTTTGCAGAGCTTGGGAGCATGTTTGGGAAGCCCAGATGTGTAGCAGATGGGACTTAACAGATCTTGTGTTCCTTTCAGGTTTGGGGCACAGAGGCCTTTTCCTAAGGCAACACCAGTGTGACACCTGTCAGTCCAAGATAACCAACCATCTGTATCTTTGGCCCTCCCCCTGATAAGCTTTTCTTGGGGTCCTCGCTTCAGTTTTCCCATCTTAGCATGTTTATGACAAATGTACATCTGGTCATTGGTTGAGGGTCAGAGTGGACAGACAGCTGGTCTTTCTCACTTTGCTTTACAAGACTTCAAAAACCTTTATCAAACTTCCTAAACAAAGTGTCCAAGGAGCACAGCTCACATGCTCCCTGCCTCACTCCCCACAAAGGCCTTGTTTATGTGGAAAATGGAGGAGGCAGAATGCATCAAAAGGAAGCAAAATCTGAGGAACAAGACACAGATGCTGAGCAGAAGCCATAGAACCACACAGTGACATGCGCCCTGTGACTGACATCTGGGTGCCACTGAAAATCTGAAGAGGATTTTCAATAAACTGGTGAGCCTAGGAGGCAGGGATGGGGGAAGGATGTGCCCCAAATCCCAAATTTCCCAAGACAGTTGTCTCAGATCTTTACAAAAAAAGTTCTGCTCTTGGACAGTGCCTGTGGCTCAAAGGAGTAAGGTGCCAGCCCCATATGCTGGAGGTGGCGGGTTCAAACCCAGCCAAAATCTGCAAAAAAAAAAAAAAAAAGTTCTGCTCTTTGAAAAGCAGCTTGCATTAAAAAAGAGCCATGGGCGTGATGTGTGGATGTGGCTTCTCTTCCATGCTCTTTAGAAAAGTCTCCCAACTTAACTTCAACTGGGCCTGGCTGGAACAACAGATCACATTGTCTCTGGCGCTGGGCTTGTTGTACTGAGGAATGTTCAGAAAACCTTAGTGAAGTTAGCCTGTTGTAAAAATATGAAGAAAGCAAGGTCTCCTATTTCGTCTCCTATTTCTGACATTTTCCCTATTTTTAACTAGCTTTCATGCTTTCTTCTGAATTTCTTCATCACAGACCAGGTTTTACCAGCTGCTTGAGGATAAAACTATCTTTTGGTTCTTGCACCTGGTGGGCCCTAGGAAAATATTTGTTGAATGAATAAACTATTTTCTCCTAAGAGTACTGATTATTTGTAAAGATCCATTTTCTGTTTCCAAATCTCTTTCATTTCAATTACGTCATTTTATCCCCAAAGCACCTGTCTCAGGTTTGGCCACAGTTGGGAACTAGGCACAGTGGCATTAGAGTTGCCATGTATCAGGTGAGGGAAACTGAGGTTCACTCGGTCACCGCACTGGGAGAAGCAGGTCTAGCTCAGGGCTCCTGGCCGGTTTTGCAATGCACTTCCCACACTCCCAGGACGGTAGCTGATGTTTACTGAGCACATACTATGTGCTGGGAACCATGCCAAGAGCCATACAAGTGTTATTATCTCTATTTACAGAGGAAGATAATAAAGGACAGAGAGAGGGTTAAAATAAGAAGAGAGGAAAAGGCACACGGCTAGTAAATGATGCTGCTAGGGTTGGGTCCCAAGTGGTGCGGCCCAACTCCTGTACTTACCCACTATCAAATTACTGTCCTAAGGGGACAGTGACATAATATTACCCTGACAAACAATTTTTCTTAAAAAGGGAATTCCGAGAAGAAGGGGATGTTTACTCACCAGAGACAGCTTCCTAAGGGTGGGCTCTCGGGGGCTGGGGGACCGAGGGAGGCCTATAGGGGAAATGGAAATTCCTTTGCCCAGAGCCCTTACTCTTTGAAATCTATTCAATTGGGATAAGTTTTGTAAGGAACACCCTGATGTATTCTTATTTAAAGTAAAAATTATGAATGTTGCCCTGGTCTTTATTACTGATCCTGGTCCATCCATTGCCCAGAGGAGTCGCCTGCAATGAAGAATCTGTCTTCATTCCAAGTTCCCGGGCATTTCGCTAGTTGTCTCCAGCTTGTGTCTCACTGGTTTGGCTCTGCTTTGATTACAACAGAGAGGAGACACTGATCTCTTAATTCTTACTTACCTCCCTAATGATACTACCTTTCTACAGTAAGACTCACCTAAAAATAAATAGAACAATATTCTTGCTATGAGTAAAGAATTATAATCAGTTTTCCTCATGGTATTATATGTGTAATGCTTACTATCATTAAAAGTAAATTCAGAATGATTATGATTTTAATATTATAAGAAAAAAGAAAAGAATATTTCCTATCGTCAGTAACTCTAAGGTAAAAAAATGAAAGAAATTCAAATCAAACCACCTTACGTAACAAAGGAAATTTATTGATTCACATAACCAGGAAATTCAGGAGTTGAGTGGGCCCAGAAAACTCTTCAGACTAAATAATATTAACTGCTACCTCTCTCCTTCTCTGTCCCAGAGCCTGTCTCTGCTTCTCTGGTATTTGAACCTCAGTTTCTCCTGTCATGGTTGAACCTCTGCTGAAGGCAGGGACAGGGTGAGGAGAGACATGGCTTCAACAGCCTTTAGAAGGGTCAGTTCTCAGGCTGGGCGCTGTGGCTCACACCTGTAATCCCAGCGCCCTGGGAGGCTGAGGTGGGTAGTTGCCTCGAGCTCAGAAGTTCAAGACCAGCCTGAGCAAGAGTGAGACCCCAGCTCTACTAAAAATAGAAAAAGTTAACTGGGCCTTGTGGCAGGTGCCTGTAGTCCCAGCTATTCAAGAGGCTGAGGCAAAAGGATCATATGAGCACAAGAGTTTGGGGTTGCTATGAGCTATGACGCCACAGCACTCTACCAAGGATGACAAAGTAAGACTCTGTCTCAAAAAAAAAAAAAAAAGAATGATCACTTATCATGACAATTTCCAGAGGAAACCAGGATATTCTCTCTGAGTGTAAAAACAACCTCAAGGAAGGAGCAATTGATTCCCCTTGTTTGAATGCTCAGCGCTAGACCAATCACTGTGCCAGTGGGGGCGTGTAGATGGGCCAGGTGTAGACCATGCTCACACCTGTGGTCAAGGGGTGGGGCTGTGACCAGCTTCTCTCCAGAAGGACAAGCAGTGGGGACAGGCACCCTCCTTCAAAGGGAGTGGGAAGCTGTTAGTGCAGGCAGTCTACTGTCACCTGGGGAGTCTGTGGTGCGGGCAGAGCGTAGCCTTGCATCAGGGTCAAGGATAATTTAGCCTGAATGATTGGAGCTAAATAGGATATTTGGATTCAAAATAGAAAAAGTAATTTTATTATGCTGCAGAGCCGACTCTCTCAATTATGTGCACACGTGCATACACACACACATGCACATATATACTTACTGAGCAGCTAAGATATACCAGAAAGACAAACAGGGCTATGTGTTATGAAGCGCAGACTCTGTCACCTGTCGAGTGTGTGACCACTGTGGTTTGAATGTTCCCTCCATATTCATGTTGAAATTTAATCACCATTATTACAGAATAAGAGGTAGAAACGACCAAGAGGGAGTCAGGCTGTGAGGGGTAGGCCCTCCTGGATAGATTAACGATGAGACCGTGGGAGTGGGTTTGTGGCTGTCAGGGTGGGTTGTCATAAGCCCAGTCCAGCCTTCCCCTGCTTTTGTGTGCTCTCTTGCTCTCTGCCTTCCACTGTGGATGACACAGCAAGAAGGCCCTGGCCAGCTGCTGGCACCTAGCTGTGGGATGTCCCAGCCTCCAGAACTGTGACACACAATTTTCTTTGCTTTATCAATTACCCAATCTGTGGTATTTTGTTATATTAATAATAGCAGAAATGGACTAAGGCAGTGACTTGAATGAATTCTATTCTTCTTACTTGAGTTTCCTCATCCATAATGAAAATGTTATTCCATATCTCTTAGGATTATTGGGAGGATAAATGTATTTCTATATGTAAAGCAACATAGTAAATATCACATAGGTGATTGTCATTATTAGTATTATTAGTGGCGTTATGTGACCTGGGACAGGTTGCATCACATCTGCAGGTTGTTCCTCTGTAAAGTGGGGATGATGTACCTATTTCAAAGTGTGAGGTTTAGGTAAAAACAGCACACCTAGAGCATCAAGTGTATTGCAAACAAGCCTGGCTGTTATAAGGTAAAAAAAAAAAAAAAAAATGTATAATAGAACCTCCATAGCTGACTACCTCCCTACACTGACCACCTCCTTAAGTTGACCTAATTTTCACCAACCAGACATACACCACAGCAGGCCTAGTTCCTCATGTCGACCACCTCTGTCTGGGGACCATTTGTTACAGTGCTTTGGGTGGTGAGTGTACAGAGGGTCTACTGGATTTGCTTCACAGCTCCTGGCCCAGAGAACCAAGGTCTCATGGTAGACCACCGTCCCTCCCAGCAAATGCAATCTGTGTCAGTCACTGCAAGTGCCCAGATGGTCTGTTCTCCTCGTAATAGTTTTAACATTTTATCTAAGTAAATTAGCAAAATTCATGTACTTTTGATAGTGAAAGAGAAAGGCAATCTCTTGCCATCTACATGATAGTTACCCATTTCCTTGCTTCATCTATATTTCCTGTTTCAATCCTTGGAAACGTGTTTGAAAGTTTAGCCTTAAAATTGACCAATAAATACTTTCTCAAATCACAAGCTACGAGAACCTGGTGACAAGTTAACCATATGATAACGATTAAGATGGTATGCAAGCTGATTCTTAAAATTTTAAAGGTTCTTTAAGAATGAATTCACTCCTGTCCCCTGCATACAGCTTTCTCTTGAAGTCTATCACTTCATCATCTTTCTGATGGTAAATAACTCCAAATCTCTTTTATCAGAAACAGAATCTGCCTTTAGGTTCTTAGATTCTGAAAGTAGGCAAAATAATGGGATAAAATAAGACCACAAGCGACTTTAGAGAGTTTTGTCTGAAGCAGTATTATTTCCTTATGGTGCTTTTTCCTATGGAAAATATTTTAATATATGTAACAGATAAATAATTAGTACATAGAATATATTTTTAAAAAATTTTTATAAATCTGACAGAGGAAAAAAACCAATAAAATGGGTACAACATATAAGCAGTTATTTTCACAGCACTGGGAATACAAATGGGCAATAAATATATGTAAATATTCTATCTTACTAATAATCGAGGAAATACTAATTTAAGAAATTAGTCAAAAAAAAAGAAATTAGTCATTTTAGGCCATCGGATTGGTCAAAAATAAAAAAATCTGATAATTCCAAGTATTGGAGAGATGTGGGGAAATAATTCCTACTTGATAGAGGAGAGCCTATAATTTTTAACAACCTCTTTAGAAAGCAGTTTGCTCATGTTTTTGGTAAAGCCAAAAATGAGCATGCCTTATGAAGTATCCTTATGTTGTTTTTTAAAACATAAACAGTTATTTGTTAGTAACAATTTAAGGTAGTAGAGGGAACTCATGGACTAGAAAGGGGGAATGTTGGCTACAGCTTTTGTTTTGTTTTAGCACAATCAACTGTACACATTTATTTAAAATGCCAACTTGGTTACGTTTTGACATATGTATACACCTGTGAAATCACCACCAAAATCAATAAAGAGAACATATAATTCACACCCCACAAGTTCCTTATGAAGTTTTGATTTCTCTCTTCTCAGATCTTAAAATGTGTCTGATTTTTTCCAAGGCTAGAAAAACCCACTATTTTTTTTTAAATAATTAGAAGCAAAGTTTATAATACCTATGGGGAACTTGGAGAGAGGCTAGAAGTGGGGTAACAACTCGTTTACAAACTGACTTTTAGACCTGGAGAGAAACCATTCGCCCTGTCACATAGCATGCCTGCTTTTCTAGTTGCTTATCTGCTGACTGTGAAGAGACTTTGGGGGGATGAACGTCCTCCAAGGATTTCTAAGCATTCTATCAACGAGGCTCATCCAGCCTGGTGGGGCTTCGTGAGGTCTTATTATAAACAGATGGGGAAACAAAGTCCATCGACTCTCTCTGACCTTTTTTGGAGTCACAGAAAGTCACCAGTGAAGTGAACAGCTATGAAAACATGGTGTCCTGACTTCTGATGCAGAATTCAACAAGACTTAACAGTCCCAGATAAAGTTTAAGATGTGCACTTAGAAACTAAAAGAAAAAAAAAGAATAAGATAAGACCAAAGGAAACATTCATCCTCTTCTGAGTCACTGCAGCTTCTGAGCTGGATCCTCTTGTGAAGGCCTGAAGAATTATGAAAGGTTTTGGCTCAGCGGGAGGAAGGAGTGTTCACCAGATTGTCTTGCAACACACAGTTCAGGAAATTATCCATCAGGTGGAAGAGGATAACTCTGCAATTCCATCCAGATGAGAAACGATCAGAAAAACGAAGGGGCCAGGTTGAAAAATGAAACGAAGCAAAATAAAATAAAACAAAATCAAGCTGAGATGAGGTTGGAGTGAAGAATTAGGGATTTAAAAGTATTTAAAAATATGTCAATTCCATATATTCCTGGACCTTAAATACAATTTAAAAGTATTTAAAAATATGTCAATTCCATATATTCCTGGACCTTAGAAATATATTTTTTCCTGTTATTTCATCCCAGAGCTCTGATTCACATCTCTTAAATCCAGTGCCTAGGAATGGGCCTAAGGGCAGGGGAAAGAGAGCAGCAATTGATCAGGGAGTGGGGTATAATTTGGAATTGTTGAAATAGATCCAATAGCACTGCCTCTAAATAAACACGCAGCTTTATCAGTCAGACATGAAAGGACTCTAACCAGCTTCAAGCCTCTTCCTCTGAAAAGCAGGAAGACACACAAAGGAATCTTATCAAAAAGTTTTAAGAATTAGGGGAGATATGAAGTAGTAGTCTTTAAACATACCCACCAGATAGGGTCTGCAGACAAATTGGGATAACTGATGTCTTTTTGTCTTCCTTTCCATTTTTCTTCTTCTTTCATAAAACCTGGTAAGTATTTGTACACAAAGACAGTGGGAAATTCAAGAAACATCATATTTCTAAAGGAAAGCTTGCCCGGTTGTATGTGAAAGGCCTTTATCCTTAACACTGGCATGGTGAATCCGCCTTACCTCAGCCTCAGAATTGTTTGTCTGCGCACAAAGATCAAACAAAAGTCTCCTTTCTGAGCAGCCTGCTTATCACCCCTGCCGGGTGCCTCTCACACACTGGGGAGCCAGGCACAGACACCCACCATGGAATCAGAAGCCTCTCTGGGTAAGAAAAATGGGTATTTCCATTCTTTATTCCAAAGGGCTTGTAGAAACACCCCAGAAAGGAGGAGGAAGTTCTCTGTCCTCTTCCAGAAGAGAGAGAAAGGAATGCCAGGGAAGCCTCTGTGAAATCAGGCAGTTTAACATTCCTTAATCTTTTCTTCCCTTTTTAATGTTGTAATTTCCATTTATGTTCATTTAAGGTAAATTGGAAAGTACAAATGGGCAGAAATGAAAACCTGTTTCTTTGAATATTCTACAAAACTTAACATCAGTGTACATAAAACCAAATGTAAGATTACATGAACTTGTCTCTTATATTCAGGGATTTTTTTCGACTTCAAGATACATACAATGACTGTGTCATAATATATTTAACTAATTGTCCTGTATTAGAGAGCATGGTTGTTTACAAAATTTTATTATCATAAAAAAGCTGTAACTAAATCTTTCCTAACTTATTTGCTAAAGATAAATTCCTAGAGGTATTGAGTAAGGATGTGCATGTTTTGTGACTCTTAGAATGGTTGTTGCCAAATTACAACCGTCCCAGCACCCAACGCCCACTTTAAATTTTACTAGTCTACATTCCCATCTCTTATTCTCACTATTAACAATGGATCATGTCAATATTTTCTTCTGCTAATCTAATACTTTAAAAGTGGTGTCTCATTGTTGTTTTAATTTGCATTTCTTTAATAATGAGTGAGATCGAATTTTTTTTTATTGTTAAATCATAGCTATGTACATTGGTGTAATCAAGGGGTACAATGTGTTGGTTTCATATATAATCTGAAATATTCTCATCAAATTGTTCAACGTAGCCTTCCTGGCACTTTCTTAGTTATTGTATTTAGACATTTGTATTCTGCCTTTAGTAAGTTTTGCCTGTACACATTCTAAGATGCACCATAGGTGGGGTCCCACCTATGACCCTCCCTCTACCCTAACCTCCCTCCTCCCTTCCCCCTCCTTGGCCCTTTCCTCATAGTCTAGTGCTATAGTTGGGTTATAGCCTTCATGTGAAAGCTATAATTTACCTTCATAGTAGGCCTGAGTACATTGGATACATTTTCTTCCATTCCTGAGATACTTTGCTAAGAAGAATATGTTCCAGCTCCATCCATGTAAACATGAAAGAGGTAAAGTCTCCATCTTTCTTTAAGGCTGCATAATACTCCATGGTATACATGTACCACAATTTGCTAGTCTATTCATGGGTCGATGGGCACTTGGACTTCTTCCATGACTTAGCAATTATGAATTGGGCTGCAATAAACATTCTGGTACAGATGTCTTTGTTATATTGTGACTTTGGGTCTTCTGGGTATAAACCTAGTAAAGGAATTATAGGATCGAATGGCAGGTCTATTTTTAGATCTCTAAGTATTCTCCAAACATCCTTCCAGAAGGAACATACCAGTGGGCATTCCCACCAGCAGTGTAGAAGTGTGCCCTTTCCTCCACATCCACGTCAACATTTCTGGTTTTGGGATTTTGTTATGTGGGCTACTCTTACTGGGGTTGGGTGATATCTCAAAGTAGTTTTGATTTTCATTTCTAGAAGTAGATCCATCGAGCTACTTCCACGTAGCAATGACTCAGCAAGGCCCAGCCTGAAATTGCCTCTACCTAGATACAGCCAACATGGTACCATGCCATTGGCCCAACCCTGTCACGCACCTCATCCCCCACCTTCTTTCCCCGCCCCTTCCCCACGTTCTATATAAGCGGCTGCTTGATGCAATAAAGTTGAGTTCCTGCTTAAAAAAAAAAAAAAAGAAAAGAAAAAGAAATATACCAAAGACCTATGCAAACCATCAGAGGATAATTATAAATTTTTCTGTCAAAACTAACAGATCTGAACACTACAGAAGCCTAAGAATATTTTCAGAAGCTGGGCATGGGGGCTCACACCTATAATCCTAGCACTCTGGAAGGCCAAGGGGTGGATAGATCGCCTGAGCTTGGGAGTTCGAGATTAGGCTGAGCAAGAGCAAGACCCATCTCTAAAAATAGCAGAGTGTTATAGTGGGCACCTATAGTCCCATCTAGTTGGGAGACTGAGGCAAGAGGATCACCTGAGTCCAAGAATTTGAGGTTGCTGTGAGCTATGATGTCACAGCACTCTACTGAAGATGACAAAGTAAGACTTTGTCTCAAAAAAAAAAAAAAATCTTTTCAGGATAGTTTCCACTATAATCACCACTATCCAAACTATATCCATCAAAAAGCCCAAATAATATTCTTACAAAATAAAAGCAGCTTTTGTTTTTTTACCTTCCATAGTTCAATGGCCACAGGCTGATGTGGTGGATTGTCACAGTATATATCTTCCACAGTTTTCTTCCAAAACTGCATTCGCATCAGTCCAATTGTTTTCTCAGAGACTGAGTCCTTAATCTGTAAATAAGGTTTTAAAACTTTAACAAATACACTGCTTCCAGTTCCCGAAATCAGTATTTTTGAAGAAATTTTTGTGTTAATAGGACTGTCCTATATCATGACTATGGTGGTAAATACATTTTTCAGAGCCTATAGAACCAAGCACAACGAAGTGAATTTTACTGTATGTACATTTAAATAAACTCATTCATTCATTAATTTTTAAAAGATTATTAGATTGTCTTCTTCAACCACTACCAATTAGGAATGGTCTTCTTAGGTTGAGACAAAAATTGTCAATGCAAGATGGTAAATTTTGATGAGTACCATGGTCTTCAAAATGTCACCTCATAGACCACTTATTGGTAGCAAGGGAAAAAAAATATTAACATCGTAACTGGGTGACCAAAATTAACATTACCACAGAGAGGCAGATGGACATTTCATGCCTCCCTGTGATTCTCTGAAAAGGATACACACCACTTAGGTAATATTAAGTTAGGAATCTAGGACTTTAATATCATATACTCGAGTATAAGCCTACGGTAATCATTATGAAAAAGAAAATAAACCCTAAATGAGAACCATTCTAAATTTTAAAAAGGAACTATATTGCTTTTAAAATGTCAATGTCACAAAAGACAAAGAAAGGCTGTAGAAATGTTACAGATTACAGGAGGCTAATGAGATGTGAAGACTAAATACTACATGTAGTACACGATCCTAGATCGAATCCTATACATAAGAACAAAAATGCCATAAAGAACATTTATTATTGAGTCATTTGACAAAACTACAAACCGGATGGTAGATCAAATCAAAGTATTATATCAGTGTTAAATTTACTCCTTCATAATGGTACTTGGTTACGTAAGAGAATACCCTTATTCTTAGGAAATATACTCTCAAGTTTACAGGGATAAGGGCCATGGTGTAGTCAAGTTATTCCAAAATGATTTATAAGTATGTACATATTTGACAGAATGATAAAGGAAACAGGGAAAAATAACAAAAGGATCTATGGGTATTCTGTGTACTATCCTTACTTTTCTGTGTGTGAAATTATTTTAAATAAAATCAAACAGCTCCCAATGTGGGCTCTCATTTTTTAAAAAAAGTCCCTAGTGCAGAGTGGGTTTCTTAGCAATATTTAGGGTTCAGGTCCCAGAGGCATACAACACAACAACACAGCAGCAAGAGTAACCCTTTGAAAACCTGACCGAGAGGTGGGGGAGCCCTCTTGTGGCCGACCATCTCACTCAGCCTTACCCTTCTGCCCCAGGTGCCCTACTCTAATCTTATCCCATGCTCTCTGCTTCACCGCACTGGCCCTCTGTTCTTTGAACACGTTAGGCGTACCCATATCTGCACCTCAGAGCCTTTGCACTTGTGGTTCCTTCTGCCTAAAACACTTGGCTCACATATTTATACGACTCACTCCTTCACGTTCCTGCAAATTTTTGTTCTAAAGCCACCTTCTCAGTGATGTTTCTTCAGACCATGCTGTATAAAAAAGGAACCTCGACAGCAGCCAGCCTTCCCTATCCCCTTAACAAGCTTTACTTTTCTCCACAGCACTTGTCTCCATCTTTATTGTTCATTGAGTGCCCGGAATTTGTACATTTTGTTCATTGTTATGCCCCCAGTATGTAAAACAGTATCTAGCATATTTTACACACTCACTCATTGTTAAATGACTGAATAAACAAGACAGTGAGTGCAAAGTAACAAGATACTCCTACAAGTGACAGAGAATTCAGGGGGAACTCTGTGGAGTTTTTTAAAAAAATAAAAGTTTAATCATTTAAAAATTATAATAGACCACACTGGGAATTGCTATGGTGAAAGTGTGACTGACTTCAGATGCTGACATACAGTTTATACCTGCAAAAGGATGAGGTGAAAACTATGACCCATGACTTCTAGGAATACACCAGAGAAAAAAATAGTCCTTTGGACTCTCCACGATTCATGGTTGTGACCCTGTGCCCCAGTGCTCTATCTGTATCCTTTTATTTGTTCTTTGTTCACTTCTATCATATTCTCCAGAGAAGCTGTGCCAAAACTTGCCACTCTTTCAAAACTCCAAGCCCTCTCCTGCCCTCTCACTCTTAATATCTGACCTTTCCATTTAATTTACTGAGAAGACCCAGGTCATTCTACTTAAACGTCCTCATCTCCACCCCCACTTTGATTTATTTTTTATCTGCATATGTTCTTTCCATTCTAAAAAAAAGAAAAGAAGGCTCTCCCCTTCCTTTGTAATTCTTAGACCAAAGTGAGTCAGTATGATCTGACTGGAGTTTGCTATAACTGTTTTCATTCCTGACTCATATTAAAACTAAAACCTCATTTTAAAAAGTGCTTTGAAGAATTGCTATATATATACAAATTATGTAATTGTTTGAGACAATAAGCAGTAATATTCTGATTAACCTATTCAATTAATGGATAAATGTGCGATGTTAATTGCATAGTTTTATAACAGCCTCAGAAAAAGAAATTAAAAATTCCAAGATGGCATTTCCAGAAACATTAAGTTCATTAGCTAGTTTTATTTTTGGTACTGAATTGTTAAGACTAAGTTGTTAGCAAGAGAAGGAACCAGCAGAGACTTTTAACCCATCTAACATACAAATTACAACTATATTTCCTTTTTGTACAGCATTAAAAACATTACATCACCACTTTTCAAATAATATTTTAAGATATCTTAATACCAGCCTGAGCCAGTTCCACATTGAAGGCCCTCAATGCAAAAGCAGAGCTTCGGGATTCTGCAGGGAGCAGCAGGGAGCATAAATAACCTTCATAATCTCGTTTCCTGTAACAAATAGACAAAGAATGACAGTTACCCCTCACTTTCCAAACTACACACAAAATACTGACCAGAATTAACTGAAAGCGATTTCAGAATAGGCCTAACATTTCTTCTCTTTTAGACCTGTTCTTCTACAATTACAAAAAATGTATCTGCTCCCAATCCTAGACCACCTAAAAACAGAAATGCTCAATTTCCATTACTTTAAAATGAACTATATAGTACTTATAGAATACTTTTAGCTGTTTCAAAATCACATTGGCTTTAGTGAGAATTCAAATGTTAGCTACAAAAGTAGAAATCAAGTTAAGAAAATAGTTGAAGCAAGTATTGGTGTGAAGTCATGGTCTTCAGTATACACAGAGACACATAAAAAGACAAACAGATGAGACACAGAAACTGATATGGGGGATGGGGGGGTGTGTGCACACATTTCCTAGCAGCTTCTACTGAAAGAGCCTAGATGCAATGCTATCCCCCAATTTTGCAATGAACACAACTAGCACCTACATCATGGTTTCTTTTTTTTTCTTTTTCTTTTTTTTTTTTTTTTAGAGACAGAGTCTCACTTTATCACCCTGGGTAGAGTAACGTGGCATCACAGCTCACAGAAACCTCCAACTCCTGGGCTTAAGCGATTCTCTTGCCTCAGCCTCCTAAGTAGCTGGGACTACAGGCGCCCACCACAACGTCTGGCGATTTTTTGGTTGGAGTTGTCATTATTGTTTGGCAGGCCCAGGTTGGATTAGAACCCGCCAGTTCTGGTGTACGTGGCTGGCACCTTAGCCGCTTGAGCTACAAGCGCCGAGCCTAGATCTTGGTTTCTAAAACCATTCTCCACTGAGGAAAACTAAGGCTCCTTGGAGGAATGACTGACTTCAGAGGTGGGGCAGGAAAAATACAAGATAAGGCTGAAACATCTTCTTGTGCAGAAGGTAAAAAAATTATTTAAGGACTGGCAGGGACTTATCAAAAGTTCATGAAAACTGGCCTAACAAGAGTTCTCACTGGCCAAGTCTGTAGGAATTTCAGCATCAAAAAATGATAGTAACACCTTAACAGAACTCTATGAATACATATGGATATAAATTAATGAATAAATGTGAAAAGAAGGGAAAGCTTGATAACCAGTATAATATCTACTAATAAATCTAGAAAACAGAATTTTTTAAAGATCATTTGGTAACTATCATGGTAATAACTGATTTGTACAAAAATCATCAATAAAGGGGTCAGGTGCAGTGGCTCACACCTGTAATCCTAGCACTTTGGGAGGCCAAGGTGGGTGGATTACTTGAGGTCAGGAGTTCAAGACCAGCCTGAGCAAGTGTGCAACTCTGTCTCTATAAAGAGCTGGGTGGCTCCACACCTGTGCTAAACAATAATGACAACTACAACAACAAGAACAACAAAAAAATAGCCGGGTGCCAGTAGTAAGGATGCTGAGGCAAGAGAATCGCTTATGCTCAAGAGTTTGAGGTTGCTGTGAGCTATGACTCTATGGCACTCTATCAAGGACGACATAGTGAGTCTCAAAAAATAAATTAATTAATTAAATAAATAAAAAATAAAAAGAGCCAGGCCTGTGGTAGGCTCCTGTAGTTCTCGCTACTTGGGAGGCTAAGGCAAGAAGATCACTTTAGCCCAAGAGTTTAAGGTTGCTATGAACTATGACGATGCCATGGCACTCTACCCAGGATGACAAAGTGAGACTCTGCCTCAAAAAAAAAAAAAAAAAAAAAAAATTATCAATAAATGCCTGAAAACGTTAAATATGTGAGAGTTTGACGGAAACAGGATATTTACATAGTATTAAAGTATCTCCCCACAAACTATCTCACTAATTAACATTCTTCTAAATCAAATTTGAAAAAAGGAAGATAATTGGTAAACCTTCTCAATTAAGTAATAAATAGTTAACATCACAAAAGGGCAAATCAATGTCATATGCTTCCTGACATGATACCAGAAAAAAATGCAAGACATCACTTCTGTGACATCGATATGCAAATTTCTAAGAGACTGCCCATGTTGTTACTTGTGTGGAATAGAGGCTCTTAACTAATGATTTAACAAATAAGAGATAGTTTTTAAAATAAAAATGAAACTTGAAAGTAAGATTAGAACTTCTGACTTCTAACTGTCCATCAACAATCTCTGCAAGATTTGGCCTCTGAGATTGTGCAGGTAATAAAATTTAAAGATTTTAAATTTTATTTTACTATAAAAAGTCTCTGAGCTTCAAAAGTATTTAAAACAATTGAAGTTAACACAAAACACTGAGGAAAACACTGATGGGAATTATTAATAAAATGACAACCTTTTAACTTCCATCACTCAACCAGTTACTGACAGACTCGTGTCTATTTCCCAATTTGCAAAAAGAAACTGGATAAACTATGTGTTCCAAAGCTCCTAAAAAGAACGAATATGTGAAGTACTTCAAGCTTTTTACAGGGAAATGAATAACAAAAGGAAGATACAACACAACTGCAGCAACATTTGGGAAATAAGATAATTCTATCCAGCTAAGGCTTTGTCCTGTTAACATTACCTCCTTCATCACATTAAATAGGACATGCTATTTAACCATTTCACCATCACTCAGGATCACTGTTACAAATATCAATTATCGGGGTGGTGCCTGTGGCTCAAAGAGTAGGGCACTGGCCCCATATGCCAGAGGTGTCGGGTTCAAACCTGGCCCTGTCTAAAAACTGAAAAAAGAAAAAAAAAAAAAAAGAAAAAAAAATTTTAAAAAAATCAATTTTCAGACTATTCACAAGGAGTATCTGACCCAGGTCTATTTAACCCAAGAACTGTCCCAGATAGTGAGAAAGGCCATGTCTATCATATAGCAATAGGGCAAATAACCTCTCAGTCATTCTAACATTTATTCAGTGCCTACTAAGTGCCAGGCACTGTGCTAGACACTGATGATAGGTACCTACTTCAATGTAGCAGGGAGAGGCACACACACGAGAAATAAGCACAGAGTATCAGGACTACAGTACTAGTATCAAGAACCTGTGCCATGGAGGCACAAAGAAAAAAGTGGCTCCCTGATGAGGGTGAAGGACATGAATGAGTGCACTCAGCACACCACCACTAGTACTTCCTTCCCTCCTTACTATAGCCCGAGGCCCCCTGCTTATCCTCAGCAAAACCAAACTCCAAGAAGCCTATGTAAATTAGGTCTGAGATTTTCCCAGAAACCTAGAGTGAGGTTAACTAACCTGAAGTCATGGCCTGGTATTTTTCCTGATATTTGGAGGACTTGCAAAAGATGGATGTCCAAAACAATCCTGCACAATCTCAGAGGCCAAATCTTGCAGAGATTGTTGATGGACAGTTAGAAGTCAGAAGTTCTAATCTTACTTTCAAGTTTCATTTTTATTTTAAAAACTCTCTCTTATTTGTTAAATCATTAGTCAAGAGCCTCTATTCCACACAAGTAACAACATGGGCAGGTTAAGTACCCAGCCATTTGCAAATATAGTATATATAGTTAAGAAAACCTAGCATGTGAGTGAATTAAAAATAAAAAATTATGTTCTTAAATGTTTGTAAATCCATCATAGACTATCACTGGTACAATACATAAGAAATTTTCTCTGGAGGGAAAAGTTATAACACTAGTGGATATGAATGGTATACTCTGGCAATCTGAACCTTTTATCATCAAAAAATAATTTTAAAATAGATAAAAATAATACAAGTTAGCAGTTTTGGCTCTTACAGGTTTTAGTGCCTTTTCGCTATTGCTGCCTTGTTTCTCCCATAAATAATCAACAAATAAGGTGGGGAAGAAACAAAATTTTTAAGAAGTGATTACAAACACTTGCCTATGCTATTTTACTTAAATGTAATTTAAAAAATGTACTTACTTGCTCTATCAAGTCCAAGGTGGTTTAAGTATTCTATAATAGTACTTTTGAGAAGCACTTAAGAGCAGGTACTTTGAGATCTTACACAACTGTTTCAAATGAAAGGCTGCAAAAGGGCAGCCAGGCTAAGCCATTGGTTTCAGCCCTCAGCCCAAGTATGGCCCTGTCGGGAAGAGCAAGGTGACTTGACTGATCCAACCCACCTCACAAATGATTTAAAGATAGACTCCCAAGTCCCAGGCCTTCCTAACACAACGCAAGACAACAAAACACTTCAAATTCGACAGCTTCAGGCTACTCCAGTAAACAGTAAACCTCAGGCAAATTCCATAATCGCTATAAAACCCTGCTTTCTTTTCTATTAACTGAGGTAATAACGACATGTCGCATTCACTACGCCCTTACTATGTGCCAGGCATTGTTCTAAAAATTTTAATACAACCCTAAGTGGTAGGTCTACGCTTGTCCGTCACTATTTGCAATAGGATTAAATAATTTGTAAACTACTTTGCATAGTAAGGGACACATAGAAAGAACTCAAAGTTACCACTGTCATTAAAATAACTAGACGTTTTGTGAATAAATAATACATGCAAAAACGTAGAATTAGGTTAAAAATTAAAGCTCAGGCGAGGTGACAAGCGTAGGCAGACCCAAGAATTATGTCTAAATTCACCGGTCCACGTGAACGTTCCTGTTACCTTACTCTTGGCACTCTGGGCTCAGCCGCATGCGTAGCCCACGGAACGCACGCCCAGAAAGTCGCGAGGAAGACGCGAGTCGGCGGGGGCGGGCCGGACACGAATTCCGACCGCTACCACCTGGACACCCCGTTCCTCGACCTCCCGCCGGGGCAGCCCGGGCCCGCTCACCGCAGCAGCTCCAGGCAGTAGTGGTCGGTGCCCACGGTACCCTGTCCGCTGGCCGCAGCCACACTCCGGCCGGACATTATGGGCCCAGGCAGCCGCCACACGCGCGCGCACAGACCCCGGGGCGGCCGGCGGCGGCACAGACCCAAGATACCGACCCGCGGGGGGCCCCAGGCCGCGCGCAGTGTGGAGGCCGCCATGACACCCATGCCCTTTGACCCCGCGCCATCCGCGCGCGGCCACGCCCCCTCATGTCGCCCTGCCGCCCGCCTCTCAGTCGCCGGTAGGCGGAGAGGGGACTTTGCTGGAAGAAGAGCCAGGTGTCGCTGTGGTCCTCTGCATCGGGGCCGCCGGATGCTCTGTGGCCTGGGTTCCCGGAAAGCCGCGCCTACGTCCGGACGATCCCTCCCGGCCTTCTCAACCCTCTGAGTCCATCCACGCGTGCGACAAGTGGTGGACGCCGGCTTCTGAAAAAATAACTGCCGGAATTGCGTCCTGCTAAGCCCGATATCCCTTGAGAGGAGAACGTGTTGTACTGTTTCTCAACAGGGGCGCCCTTGACACTTTGGGCTTAAAAGCGCTGGAAGTTTGCCATAGCTATTAATAGATGCCCAGGCATGGTGAACCCAAAGGGCCACGGGAGAAACTTCCCCTTTGCCCTCTGAAATTCCGCTGAAAAATCAACTGACGAGAGGCAGATTAATTGGAAGAAAGGCCTAAAAATAGAATGAAGACCCCAAAATATAGGGGATTGCCCGTCTTTATGTTTAGGTTCAACGAAGTATGGACAGCTTTGTGTAAATCCGACAGGACAAAAAGGGTATAATAGGATACGGTGAACTGAATCGGGGAAACCTAGCAAAGCCTGTCTATCTAGATTCATCTTGGCCTCTTTGAAGCATGTATTCCTTCCTTTGGGATATAGAGCAGGACCCTCTCAGGGTAGATCAGGTACATTTTTTATGACCCCTTTTATACAGAAAGATGAGGGGGAAATTAGAGTAATATTTTTTAGGTTTTCTGGCTGGCTTTGGGGAAACCAGGTTCTGGTTTTATGATCTGCCTTGCAGAAGAGGGTTTCTAATTTCCGTGGCTAGCCTGGGGGTGAATGGTTCTGATACAGGAGGGTGGGAGAAGGTCAGAGAAAAACTTTTGCTTTTGAGGCTGTGTCTGAGGCCTTCATTTGGGGTATTGTTTACTGAGCTCCAACACTCACACACCACTGGCTATGTCACACCTCTAGAAGAAAAACACAAAGATCCTTGAGATAAGCAAACCCTGAGCCATCACCAACCACTACATGTAGCTAACCTGTTTGTTGATTGTTTCTCCCACTACACTCTAATTACTGGGATGGCAGGGCCATTGTTTTGATTCCTGCTTTATCCCTAATGACAGTCACTTAAAAACTGTTGAAGATGGGCTCAGGAGCCTGCTACTAGGGCTCCAGCCACATACACTGGAGCTGGCGGGTTCCAATTCACCCCGGGCCTGCCAACTACAACCAAAAAATAGCCGGGACATTGGGGGAGACACCTGTACTCCCAGCTACTTGGTAGATTGAGGTAAGAGAATCGCTTAAGCCCAAGAGCTGGAGGTTGCTGTGAGCTGTGGCCCCATGGCACTCTAACCAGGGCAACAGCTTGAGACTCTGTCTCAAAAAAAACTGTTGAAGATGAAGTGCCTAGACTCACATAAATAGTAACAAGTCAAGTAAGATTCACATGTTCAAAATATTAGTCTTCTCTGGGGAGTAAGAGTGTAGGGCAAGGCATAGGTCTGCTTGTCCAGACTTCTGAGGTCCAGCATGGAACTCCAGGGAGTCAAACTTCTTAACTTAAACCTTACCTACCAAGTCCTTATAAAGATGTATTTATCAAGGCAGGAGGGTAGAGTTTGCGATAGTTTACCTACTAGCTTAATTTCTAACTTTTAAAGATTTGTTCACATGGTGTGTTGGCCTCCTTTCACACTCATACTGTCAGGCCCTCAATTATTAGAGTTGTATCTAGTTGCCACCAGTGGCCTGGTCCAAGCCAATAGCTGCCTATGCCTGGATATTCCTGCATCCAGATTTGCCCAATGCTGCAGGCAGACTGGTTCTTTTTAAAATCTGATGGTGACCTTTCCCTACTTGACAGCCTTCACTGTGCTTCTGTACAGTTCCTCTATTATATGGCCTCTGTTTCCCTTTCTCCCTCAACACTGGTCATTTGCCATTGTGACTCCAACTTCATGTTTCTGCTCAAACCCAAAAGAGAGCACTTTGTCTAGACCAGCGGTTCTCAACCTGTAGGTCGCGACCTAAGAACTCTAACCAATTCGCCCAACTTTGGTTTTACTCCCTCAAGATTGCCTCTCTTCATCTTATGTGGACCACAGTCCCTCCTTACAACATTATGAAACATTATAAAACATTATCCTCACTTCCCTCATTAGCTCTGACAGACACATATTAGTATTCTCAATACCCATTTCAAACCTGCTCCGTAAAAAAAATTCACATATAGGCTAGGCGTCTGTGGCTCAAGTGGCTAAGGCACCAACGACATATACCAGAGCTGGTGGGTTTGAATCCGGCCAGGACCTGCCAAACAATAACAACTACAACCAAAAAAAAAAAAATAGCTGGGCGTTATGGTGGGTGCCTGTAGTCCCAGCTACTAGGGAGGCTGAGGCAAGAGAATCACATAAGTCCAGGAGTTGGAGGTTGCTGTGAGCTGTGATGCCATAGCACTCTGCCCAGGGCAATAGCTTGAGGCTCTGTCTCAAAAAAAAGAAATTCACATATCCACATTTCTAATTCTTTTTTTTTTTTTTTTTTTTGAGACAGAGCTGTAAGCTGTCACCCTCAGTAGAATGCCGTGGCATCACAGCTCACAGCAACCTCCAACTCTTAGGCTCAAGCGATTCTCTTGCCTCAGCCTCCCAAGTAGCTGGAACTACAGGCGCCCACCACAACACCCAGCTATTTTTTGGTTGGAGTTGTCATTGTTGTTTGGCAGGCCCAGGCTACATTTGAACCCAGCAACTCTGGTGTATGTGGCTGGTGCCTTAGCTGCTTGAGCTACAGGTACTAAGCCCCACATTTCTAATTCTTACCTACTATCCAACTAGCTTTTCCATCTGGACATCTTGCCATTACTTCAAAGTCTGTATGTCTAAAAACCAAATTAAACCAACTCCTCTTTTAAGTCTTTTTATTTATCTGGACAGTGTCAAAATCAACCACTGGAAGCACTTCAAAGTCATCTTTACCTCTTCCCTCTTCTATATCTAATGTAATTTAATTGGTCAGACCCTATTACTTCTTTGTCTTTGTATATCCATGGCAGGATAGCTAGTGCAAAACTACCTGTAATCAGATCTTGGCTCTACCTCCTACTATTCTGTGATCTTGGGTGAGCTACCTACCTTTTCTTGTGTCTCAGTTTTCTTACCTATAAAATGAAGATGATAATAACACGTACCTTATAAGGTTATTGTAAGAGTTAAATGAGTTAATATATCTAAGACACCCAAGATGGTGCCTTGCCTATAGTAAGCACTCAACACAAGTCCTTTATATAGGGAAAACATTATTAAACAATTTTTCAAATGGACCAAAAATATTGCTGGGTGTCGTTAATGGAAATGTCCCAATTATTTGTTTCTATGAGGTCTTTGCATCTTTCATTGTCTTTGAGCTATTTTACAACTCTGTAAGTTGTGGAATATTGACAGCAATACAAATTATTCCTGTCTATAAATGTGCAAATTGTGTTCACTGGAAATTCAGTTGATTATTATTTTTTGGATAGTGACCAGTTTTGCCCTTCACATCTAGGCAGATTATTTCTGCATTCTTGACTCCCTATATCTGCGTCTGGTACTTTGAATACTCCTATTAGAAGTGATTGTAACATCTTACTGGTTCCCTCATTATTTGATGAGTTTCATGAAAATTTTGATGTGTTCACTTTATTTCTGTATGACATTTATGATTATATCATTTTTAAAAAAATTATTTTCTGTGCAGGTATAATGGCTCGTGCCTGTAATCCCAGTAGTTTGGTGGGGAGAGGCAAGAGAATCACTTGAGGTGAGGAATTCGAGACCAGCCTGGAAAACATAGTAAGACCCTGTCTCTGAAAAAAAAAAAAATTATCTTCTGACAGCTATCATGAGCTATAATGAACTTAACTTCTATTTTATTTCCATTACCAAGTTTCACATCTAAGAAACTTGTTTCATTTATTTCCTAGTAAGTCTATAGTGACGAATATAACCATTTCTAGTTTTCACAAATACGTATACTGAAGATATTATGAACTTATGTAAACCTGAAGGTAGAATTCCAGTTAATGTCAACCAAGTAAAAATTAAGAACTTTGAAAATTATCCTGTGGATAATATATTGTTACCAACTAACATTAAATATCTATTATTGCTAATCTTAAAATTAATTTTTATACATACTACTTCAGCCTTTTGTAAGAATTGTGAGCACATGAAAATAATATCTTAGTCTAATTCCTTGACATCAAAAACAATATTTTTTTCTTTTTTTTGAGACAGAGTCTACTCTTTTGCCCTCAGTAGAATACTGTGATGTCATAGCTCACAGCAACCTCTAACTCTTGGGCTTAAGCAATTCTCTTGCCTCAGCCTCCCAAGGACCTGGGACTATAGGTGCCCACCACAACACCTGGCTATTTTTTTGTTGCAGTTGTCATTGTTGTCTAGCTGGCCCGGGCTGGGTTCAAACCCGCCAGTCTGGGTGTATGTAGCCTGCGCCATAACCACTATACTATTGGCGCCAAGCCCAAAAACATTTTTGAAATATACTTACACTTTTATTTATTCAGAGTTATAATCAAGCCAGAAGCTTAGTGCTTAAGCAAAATAACATTAACAACATACATGACCATAGTTTGTTAACCTGCCCTTTAGCTGGGGCATTTGTTGTGTCTTCTTTTTTTTTTTCTTGAGACAATCTCACTCTGTTGCCTGGGTAGAGTGCCCTGGTGTCATAGCTGAAAGCAACCTCAAACTCTCGGGCTTAAGTGATCCTCTTGCCTCAGCCTCCCAAGTAGCTGGGACTACAGGCACAACACCTGGCTATTTTTAAAGACTGGGTCTCACTCTTGCTCAGGCTGGTCTCAAACTCCTGAGCTCAAGCAGTCCACCACCTTGGTCTCCCAGAGTGCTAGGATTACAGGTGAGAGCCACCTTGCCCAGCTTGTGTACTCTTGGTGTCCACTTTATCCTGGAGAAAGTGTAGGACTTTCTCCAAGATGATTATAACCCATCAATCTGTGTAGTGGTGCATGAAACATAATAACACTTCTTTTCATGCTTTAGCTCAATAAAGACTGCCCTTTGGTTGATTGCTACATTTTAAAGAATTATGTCTTATTGTTACAGAATATTACTCCACCTCTTAATTTTTCCATGACCTTAAAAAGTGAACTCCATTCCTTACATTTTGAGTCAGATGGGACTGTCAGCTTTCACATGACACCTTGTGTATCTAAACAACCTAAGAGAGTCTGTGCCAGACGACGACTGGTTAGACCTCACTGGACAAGAGCCCCCTCAGACCTCCTCCCTTTCCAAAGCCCTCAGAGGCCAACTGACTTCTCCTCAGTCCATTTTGTTCTATTATATGTTTTGCATTATATGGAGGGTGCCAAAAAATGTATACACATTTTAAGAAAGAAAAAAAACTTTACATTTGACCTCTGCAATTACAAGAAGTGCTCAAATGTGACTTGTGGTTATCTTCTGTTATGGGTATGTATTGAGTACACGTATTACAATTTTAATACAGTTTTTTCTTTCTTTCATTTGTTGACCCTTTGTATATATTTTAAAGGCTTAATAAAGGAAATCTGGAAAATACAGGCAAATGTAGAGAAAAAGTCATGCTAAAACCTTAATTCAAACAATCAATATTTGCATTTTGACATTTTCTTCCATTTTTTTAATCCACATACTTGTTGCTTGTTTTTACATATTGCTTGTACAATATTATTTTATTAGTTTAATGTTATCGTAAACATTTTCTTATGACGCCCGGCCTCTGCGAGCCGTAGCCTTTCCAAGGGAGCGGTTGGGTGTTTGCCCCCTTAGGGAGAAGATGTAGTCGTCCGCGGTGCGCCGGAGTGGGCAAACCCCTCAACGCACCACACCTGCGGCTTCTGCACGACGGCCTCGCGGCCCGCAGCTGTACCGCGGGGCCCACAGCCTCCTGCCCCCCGACGCTCTCACAACCTGGCAGCTGCCGCTGTTGAAGAGTACAGTTGTGAATTTAGCTCCACGAAGTATCATGCACTGGGTGACTTTGGTGGGGTCTTACTTTATGGTCTAACCACCCTGCTGTCGTTCCCCTGGCTTTAGTAAAATGCCGAATGCCTGTGGACCCCCAGAAATACAAGGGGATATTTAATGGATTCTCAGTTACACTCAAAGAGGATGGTGTTCGTGGTTTAGCTAAAGCATGGGCTCCAACTTTCACTGGCTACTCCATGCAACTCTGCAAGTTTGGTTTTTATAAAGTATTTAAAGTCATGCTTGGAGAGGAGAACACCAAACCTCTCTCTGTGGCGCACATCACTACATTTGGCTGCCTCCGCCAGTGCTGAATTCTTTGCTGACAGCGCCCTGGCTCCTGCAGAAGCTGCTAAGGTTTGAATTCAAACCCAACCACGTTATGCCAACACAGTGAGGGATGCAGCCCCCAAGATGTATAAGGAGGAAGGCCTGAAAGCATTCTACAATGGGTTGCTCCTCTGTGGATGAGACAGATACCATAGCCATGAGGAAGGTCGCCTGCTGTGAACGTACTGTTGAAGCATTGAGCACGTTTGAGGTTCCTAAGCCCCGCAGTGAAGCGACACAGTCAGAGCAGCTGGTTAACATTTGTGGCAGGTTACATAGCTGGCGTCTTTTGTGCAATTGTTTCTCACCCTGCTGATTCTGTGGTGTCTGTGTTGAATAAAAAGAAAGGTAGCCCTGCTTCTCAGATCCTTCAGAGACTTGGATTTAAAGGGTGTGCAGGGGACCCTTTGCCTAGATCATCATGCCCGGTACTCTGCACTGGGAGGTTCATCTGGGACTCCGTGAAGGTCCACTTCAGCCTTCCTCACTCTCCTCCACCTGAGAGGCCAGAGTCTCGGAAGAAGCTTGGGTTAACTCAGTAATAGAGCAAAGCAAATATGGATTGAATCTGCTTGCTGATCAGTGTTGAAGAAAATATAAAAAGAACTTTTTTATATTTAACAGTGTAGGGAATTGTCGTTCTAAGTACTGTAGTACTCTTGCTTAAGGCAAGAGTTTCAAATTTGCTGTTCAAATAAACCCAGCTGTTCATTACAAAAAAAAAAAAAAAATTTTCTTAATGCTACTATTTCATTCATTTAAAAATACTTATTAAGTGCCTACTATCTGCCTATACTGACCCAATTGCTAAAATGCCAGGATGAATGAACGGACATGCTCCATGTCCTCAAAAAGCTTATTCTCTAGTGATAAACAAACAAAAATCATCCCAAATAAATACATAATTACAAAATCTGATAACTGCTGTTGTTTTTTGTTTGTTGAGAGACAGGTTTCACTCTGTCCCCCAGGCTAGAGTTAAGTGGCACCTGATCATAGCTTGCTGTAATCTCAAATTCCTGGGCTCAAGTGATCCTCCTTCCTCAGCTTCTGGAGTTGCTAGAACAGCAGGTGCACTCCATCACACTCAGTTACTTTTTCTTGTCTTTTTAGAGACAGGGTCTCTCTGTGTTGCCCAGGCTCGTTTTGAACTCCTGGCCTCAAGAGATCCTCCCACCTCTACCTCCCAGAGTGCTCTGAGTACAGGCAGGAACAGCCTGATTACTGCACCCAGCCTGCTGTTATATTAATAAGGATATAGGTTCAGCTACTCAAACAAAGACACACACACACAAATAGTTATTTAAGGAAGACAGACATTTATTTCCCTTTCAACTAATAGTTTGAGTGTGAGCAATCTCAAGTTGCTTGGATATTCTAAGGTCATGAAAATCTTACATCCCAGAAAGTCCCTCAGTCCCAACCACACTGGATGGTTGTCACCCTACCAATCCTATTGTTACCATCAATTAATGGAAAAGAAAAACAGGATATGGAAAGGTTGAGTAATTTTCCCAAAGTTACACAGAGGCAGGGTTTGCCCTTAGGAAATCTCCAGAATCTACCAGCTTCATCTCTACATTCTCTGCATTCTGCTACCATGTGATGAGTGAGGAGAATGCTTCACAAGAAGGAACGGCATGTGCAATACCCTTGAGTCAGTAAAGGGTTCAGCACACTCAAAGAGCAGAGTGAAAGCCGTGTCTCTGGCACTTAACTGAGTGTACAGGAGGGTGGAGTACATAAGACTGGAGAGATAAACAGGGATAAAATGGTGTGGGGCATCATAGGCCAAGTTGATTTACCTTAAATGCATCAAGAAGTGCCTGGAGGCAGAGTCCTGACATAATCTGAATTAGATGTGAAAAGACAAGCATGGTTTCTGTTTGGAGAATAGCTTGGAAGCAGGGAGACTGAGTAGGAGCTTATAGCTTGAGATCAATCCAGAGCCATTGGTGACTTGGATGGGTACAATAGTGGAGACAGGGAAAATAGGGTGGATTTCAGATGTGGTGAAGGTAGAACAGATAGAACTTGCTGATGCACAGGAAGGTCAGGGAAAGGATGCCACCTGTTTCCTCCTTCTCAGAGTAACCCTTTTTGTTCATGTATCTGCCCTCTTCCTCTAGAGGAGCCTGGCGCCATCCTCAGCCCAAAGAGCTACATCTGATTAATGAACCTCAGCATGGTGTCACCACGTCCATTATCAGTGACTGGTCTGGGAAAATGCATCTTTCCCTGATCTTGAGAAAAAGTCCAGTATAGGATCTCTGAGAAACTTGTTTCTCTAATAAAAGGAGACATAAGCACAATACATATGAAATATTCTTGATGAAAGTTTTAACATTAAGCTTTTCAACCTAATTTTATAGTTTATGAGAAAAACAAAGACAAGAGGAGCAAGATAAATAATACACGAGGAAATAAATCAGAAAAGTTCAAAAGAAAAACCCAGTGTCACCTCGAGATTAAGCTGTAACAGGTGTGTGCCCTCCGTCTTGGTTCTCTCTCTCAATCTCTCTCTCTGTCTAATTCTCTCTCTCATCACCTGTGGGAAGCTAGCTGTCATGTCATGTGAGGGAGATTAGTCCTTTTTCTGTAATATTGATTATAACTTTCTTTGCCAGTTTGGTTTTGATTTTATTCTTGCTATGTAGAAATTTTGTACTATGTTTTTATATAGTCTAATATAGTACAGTATTTTATGACTTCTGGATTTTGTACAATGTTTAAAGGCCTTTCTCATTTTAAATTTATTAAAACAATTATTCTGATCCTGTTGTCATTATCCCATTTTATACAAAAGAAAAACAAGGTATGGAAAGCTTAAGTAACTTGCCCAAAATTACCCAGCTAGTAATTGGCAGAGGCGGGATCTGCACCTAGGAAATCCTCACCAGAATCTACCTGCTTTATCTCTACTTTCTACTTATTTTCTTCTACTGCTTCTGGTTTCTCCTATAGTATTTGCATAACTCCCTTCCTCCCTTCCTCCCTCTTTCTTTTATTTCTTTTTTGCAGAGGTAAATGTTAAAAAAGTATGAGTCCAACTTCTTTCTTTATATCTACTAGTTGTCTTATCATCATTGACTACCTTTCCCCACTATGATTTGAAATACTTCCGTTTTCACAGATTAAACTCATGTATATATGTCTATGCTGTTCCATTTGTCTATTAATGTTCTACTACCAAGCTCTTTTATTTATTGAGAATTTATAAAATGTTTCCATATATATCTAGTAAAGATAGTCCTTTCTCATGATTTTTTTTCTCTCCCAGAGCTTTCTTAGTTATTCTTATTTGTTTTTCTATTTAACTTTTAGGATCAGCTTTCTGTTAAAAAATTTTGAAGGTATATTAATTGTAATTACATGAAATTTATACCTAACTTATACAAAATTGGCATTTTTATTATATTGAGCCTTCATAAACATTTTTGGTTTTTTAATTTCAGAGTATTACAAGGGTACAAATCTTTTGGTTAAATGAATTGCTTTTGTATAGTTTGAGTCAAAGTTATACGTGTCCATTTCCCGATAACTGTGCATTGTATCCACTAGATGTGAGTGTAACTCTCCTTGCCTGCTACCTCCCACCTGCTTGCTTTCCGTTGAGTTTTACTCCCAAATGTGCACATGGGTGTTGATAAATTAGTTCAATTTAATAGTGAGTAAACATGGTGTTTGTTTTTCCATTCCTGAGATCCTTCACTAAGAAGAATGGTTTCCGGTTACATCCAAGTTATTGCAAAAGGTATTAGTTCACCATTTTTTATGGCTGAATAGGACTCCATGGTGTATATATTCCATATTTTATTAATCCATTCATGTGTTGAAGGACACTTAGGTTGATCCTGTATCTTTGCAATTATCAATTATTCTGCAATGAACAGTTGAGTCCACATGTCTTTTTGACAAAATGATTTTTTTTCCTTTTGGGTAAATACCCAATAGTGGGATTGCTGGATCAAATGGTAGGTCTACATTTAATTTTTTTAGTATCTCCATATGACTTTCCGTAACAGTTGTACTAGTTTGCAGTCCCACCAACAATGCATAAGTGTTCCTTTCTTTCTGCATCCATGCCAACATATGTTGTTTGGGGATTTTTTGATAAAAGACAGTCTCACTGAAATTAGGTGATCTCCCATTGGGGTTTTGATTTGTATTTCCCTGATGATTAGAGACCTTGTGCTCATAAACATTTTTGATGATAGCATTACAGTTCATCTTACTGATAGATTCAACACGTTAATTAACCTATGCCCGTATTCAATCCTTATATTTTCTCCAAGTAAATAATTCTTAGATTCAACTACTATTTAAAAAGGAAAACAAAACTTTTTCTATACTGGTGCACCACTTCTGACAGCAAACATTTGGGTCTTACGTGCTAAGCAGTTCTAACACAACTTCCCAGAGTGAGCACAGACTCCACAGGTTAAGGGCTCAGTCCTACAAAACAGCTCTCCCCTCTTTGGACACCAATAGCAGGTAGTGAGCCCCTAGGTTACCCACACTTTTATTTGACTTGGCTATAAAGCCAGATTTGATAATTTTCTGTAATCTCACAAAACTCAGGGAAACTCACACACTTACCAGTTTATTATACTACATGTAATGAAAGGCTAGAAGAGGAAGAGGTACATAGGGTGAGGCTTGTGGGAAGGGGTGCAGAGCGTCATGCCATGTCCAGAGGAGCCATTCTCCCAGCAACCCAATGTGTTTATCAACCTGGGAGCTCTCTGAACTCAGTAGTTCAGGGATTTTTATGGAGGCTTCACCACATAAGTATGATTGACTATTGACTCAGTCTCCATCTTCTTTTCCCTTCCTGGAGGATAGGGGTTGGGGCTGAAAGTTCCAAGCTCTAATCAAGTTTATGGTGACCTACCCCCATCCTGAAGAAATCTAGGAGTCACCAAGAGCCATTTCATTCTAACAAAAGATGCTCCTCTCACCCAGAGAATTCCAAGGGATTTAGGAGCCAAGTATGCTAACAAATATGTAACAAAAGATGTCCCTGTCACCCCTATCACTCAGGAAATTATGAGGGTTTTAGGAGCTCTGTGTCAGGGGACAGGGTTATAGATCATATATATTTGCAATTATAGTTGAATCTTTGTTCATATCTGTAACCTTATATTTCTAGAAATAGAATTACTAATCAAAGCTGTAAATATTTGAGATACGTGACATTGCCAAATTTCTTACCAAATAAATCATGTACTCCCACAAAACTATGAATGAAAATATTAGATTTATGAAATTTTAAAAAGTAGTCTCACTGCTCTTATAAGAAAAAAGTGATATCTCACTCTTATAAGAAAAAAGTGATATCTCACTTCTAATTTTCACTTATTTGATATTTAGATACATTTTAAATTTGTTGACATTTAATTTTCAGTGTTCTATCATTAATATCTTTACCCAATTCTTGTTAAAAACCTAGTAATTTATTTCAAAGTGTACATATATTTTCTTCATTACCTATTTTTATTCTGATGATTTTGATGTTTTTCTTTTTGACCTATATGAGTTTTAATTAAGACTAGTCTATTAAACATCATATTTGTATCGAATAATTAGTTTGCTATTTACTTTTATTTATAATATTTTATTATGTATAATTTTTTATTTTAAAAGATGTACATAGTCACTGAATGAATTAAATAATACAAAAGCACATACAATAACAAGTAAAATTTCTCTCTTCCCTAATTCCCTCACTCCTACTCCTAAGAAATATGTGTGGTGATATTTTTTGACTTTCAAAATTTTCAGGTTTCTATGTCACCAAATCTACAGAACTTTTCACTTGTTAGTGACTACCATTTGTTTATGTTTAGAAAGACCTTCTTCATACAGAAACCAGGTGAAGGGGAAGCCAATGTGAACATAGACAATGCAGTAGGCAGGCTATTTGGGGGTGTCCAGGAAAGAGTTTCTTGTGCTTGGACTGGCACAGTGCCAGTGAAGACGATAAGTGGTGGATAGACCAATATATAATTTGGAGGTTGACTTGCAGATTGATTGATGGGGAGGAGGTAGTGAAGAAAAGAGAAATAAATAATGGTCTCTGACTATAATAAGCAACTGCTGTGGGGAGGTGTCTTTTCTCTTTTCCTGAGCTGAGGAACTGGAAGTCTTTAAGGGGTAAATGAGGATGCTGTGGTGCATGATTCTTTCCTGGTGCTATTGATTGACACGTGGTCCCCTTTAGCAGGATCCTTGAACACAGGCAGACACATCCCTCAACTCTAGGGCTACCCTGGGTCTTTATTTTTTTGACCTGCAGTGTTCTAATGTGCTCACCTACCTTAGAGGAATGTTCTTTTTGTGTTTACAAAGTGTTCTTGAGTTTGTCTCGTGTTCTTTTTGATGACTCCTTCCTGGGTACTAAAGCTGGCTGGGTTTTTCATTACCTAGTCAGCGGGGTGCTTCAGAAGGAGTGTCTTGGGCACTGAGGGATCATAAACATGGGAGAGGTACTCCTGAGTGCTTTCTGCTTTATCAGATTGTTGCAATGAAAGCCCTCTGGCAGTTCTTGAGAGCTGGTGCTGCCTCTCAAGGAGAACTTTTATTTCAACGTAGGGGTCATCAAAGGAGAACAGGGCTAATGAGTATGTGGCCTGGAATAGCCAGTTTGGAACTAATCAGTAAAAACACAGTCAGTGAATTCTTTTGTTATTGAAGTTACTGTGCAGAACAGTGCCCAGTGAAGCTTCTAGTCCACCTTGAACTCCACAAACAGGTTCAGAGGATACCATTATTGCAAAACATCAAAGCAACAACAGAGTGCCTACTATAGGGGAAGAAATAAAAGTCATTCCCTCCTCCACCCCACCCCCCAGTGCAATCAGTTTGATGCCTGCATATGACTGCTCTCTCTTAATGACCCAGAGGACATGTCTCTGACTCCGTGCCTAAGGACACATGCTGAGTTGTTTTTCTGAGAGTGACAGTGGCTTATGTAGAGCTATTCTATGCATACTCTCCTTTTTGATCCCTCTTGCAACCAGCAACCTGTACCAAGAAGGGAAAAGGATCACTGGAGTTAGAAGTGTAGTCTGTGGTCTTGGAACAGTTTTTCTGGGCAAAACTAACTGATCCTTTTAGGGAAATAAACAGTCTAGGTTTTTCAAAAATTACATTCTAGCTAATGCACAATTCTATTATATAACCAAAGGTTATACCTGCAGCTAACTTAAATATGTTTGTCACCAAGGATATTTCCATCTGGCAAACAAAACACTGTGACATTATGCTCTTCTCTCTTCCTGGAATGTCCTTGTGTGTGTATCTTCAAGGAGGCCATTTGGCAACAATCCCAAATCCCTGGGCCTTTGACCAGCCATCTCTGGCCTCTATAGACTCCCAAGAGAGCAACATGGAGGGACATGTCCTGGCAAATAAACACTGCTGATAACATTGTTTTTACAAACCCCACTGCTGAGCTTGTCTGGATGACGTCAAAGGCAAAAAGATATAGAAAAACAAACCCCACAAAATGGCTTGACCAGAGATCTAAATCTAAAGTGACTAAGCTACAACCCAAGGCTTTCCTGAGATTTGGGGGTACTGAAAGAGAGCCTCAAATCTGTCTTTGTCACCAAAAAATTCAAATGCCCTTTTGCCACTTCATGAACTTTTTTCTTTTTTTGAAACATATCCCACTATCATCCTGGGTAGCATACTATGGGATCATATCTCACAGCAACCTCAAACTTTTGGGTTCAAAAATCCTCCTGACTCAGCCTCCCAAGTAGCTGAGATACAGGCACCTGTCACAACACCCAGCTAATTTTGTAGAGATGCTCAGGCTGGTCTTGAACTCCTGAGCTCCAGCAGACCACTTGGCCTTCCAAGTGCTAGGATTATAGGTGTGAGCCACCACACCTCACCCCACTTCATGAACTTCTACTCATCCTGCGAATCCCTGTGAAAATGTCTCTTCCTTTCTGAATTTTCCTTGACCACAGCCCCATCCAAGAAAAATGAGTTGCTCTTTCATTTGTGATCCTGTAGAAATTTGTGTGTTTTTCTTTGATCACTTTACCAGCTCTTATTGTGGCAATCTATTTACACGGACCTCTCGCTGGGCTGCCAAAGGTAGACACTGTCTTATTTTTTCTTTTTATCTTTTGTGCCTGGCCAAGTGCCTAGCATGGGGAGGTATTCAGTGTATTGTTCTGAAAGCTGACTTTTTTGGCACTGGAAACAAGGCAGCTGGTTGTGCAGTTTGTGCACTGAACAAGTGTGCCCAACTGAAGACAAGAGGGGCTGGAGTGGGTGTGTTCTCTGCTCAGCGAAGCACATGCTTGCCAGACTGCATGAGGCCAGAGGGGGCACTTCCTGATTTATACGTAGACCCCAGATAGGCTTGCAGTGTTACCACTTGAGAGAGTAAGTCAGACCTTGCAACTTTAAGTGGCAGAACATGAAAAAAATACAGACTTGAAAGGAAAGTGTAAAGTTTCCACTACTCACTTAATAGTCAAGCCTTGTAGTTATCTGATTTTAGGGAACTTATTATCGGTGATGAGTAGGAAGAACTTGAACGCATCGTGCTTTTTTTCTTCACTTTTCCTCAAGTACCATTTTTTAAAAATGTAGAATTATACAATTTTAGAACTGAAAGAAAATTATCTATTTATTTCATAAAACATTTTTTGAGCATTTAGTAACAGTTATATACTTAGTATGGACCAGGCACTAGAAACTAATAAAATTGTCCAATGTCAAATGCCTATTCAGTAGCACGTTTTTCATTTGCTAATGGAGTGTCCGCCTTCCTATTCTGTCAGAAACAAGAAGAGGCAATGTGAGCACTATGTTAGTGCAATTGTGGTTTTATCCATTTCACTGGTTTCTGCTGTGGTCATATTTTTACAAGTTTTTAATACCAAAGCTGTCATTTCTTTAGCTTGTTTTTGTCTGCATTCCCACTGACCTACCACAGATAGACCATGAGCCTTCCTGGGGACATCACCACTAAATGTTTCATAGATTTAATGTACAGAATCATATGTATGAAGAAGAAAGATTGACGGTAGTCGCTACACAAGACACAGGCAAGATCTGTCATAGAGTAGTTGTCACAGGGTTATGGGTGGGTCATCTTTTCACAAGTAGTTTCTAATCAGAATTGAAGAACCCCAACCTTAAAAATAGTATGCGTGTGTATGTGTGTATATATAGATATATATGTAGATATATAATTCCAGGTTATTCCTATAATAATGTCATTCCAAAGTGGGAGAATAAAAGCTATGTACCAGAAATAGCCCCCAAGTGGCGAGGTGGCCACTGAATATGGCACATCTGTGAACATTACCTCATCACCCACTGTGTGCCGTGGGAGGAAGTGGTTAGGGTCCTAAGAACTTATGATATTGATTTCTTCTTCTCTTCCTTCTTGTCTTCTTTCTTCATCTCATTCTGTTCCTTCTCTTTCTTGTTCTTTTTTTTGGCACCCACATTGGGTTACTATACACAAATACTCAAGATCAATTCAATATAATTTGTGTTTAATGAGCATCTTTACATTTTTGTTTTTATTCTGATGCCTGGAATACATACCCGCTCTTTCCCACCTCTACCTGCCTCCTTCCCAGATGCTTTCTACAGATAAGGAGTGCCTTGAGGGAAGGGAATGAGTTTCATGCTTATTAGTATTTAGCTCCTGACTTTTTTTTGTTGTTGTTATAGAGTCCCACTCCATTGCCCATAGTGTCAGCCTAGTTCACAGTAACCTCAAACTCCTGGGTTCAAGCAATCCTCCTGCCTTATGCTTTCAAGTAGATGAGACTATAAGTACCCACCACAACAGCTGGCTCATTTGTTCTACTTTTCATAGAGATGGGGTCTCACTATGTTACTCTGGTCTCAAACTCCTGAGCTCAAGAAATTCTCCTACCTTGCCCTCCCAGAGTGCTAGGATTATAGGTGTGAGCCACTGCACCCGGCCTAGCCTCTGACTTTATAATATAATGAGTAGTCACTCAATAAATCTTTCTTACATGAAAGTTAGTGAATGGAGGTATAAATGAATAGAAAGTAATAGGAGGTAAAAAGAAACCTTTACAATATCTGTGACATTTTATTTAAATATCTGAAGCCAACATCTCAAAACATTGACATTCTAAATCAAATTGGTAGATACATGCATATAATTAACTTGTTCTCTATATTCTTTTTCATGCTTGGAAATTTCTGTAATATTAAAAAACCAAGATGACCGGTGGAGATGACAGCAGTATGACAAAATGCCTTCCTTCAGGGATGTCACCATTTCATCATCCAGATGTCACCAGAATTGTTCAAAGTGTACATGATTGCAGAAGTCTATTGGACTGTATATTTTTAGGAGCTTACAGGCTAGAGGTAAAAGGAAAAAAAAAAAAAAAAAAAAAAAGCAGAAAAGCAGGAATTGGCACTACCTGTCCTGTATGTAGGGTATCCCAGGAATGAGCAGATAAATACTTCTGGTATTTTTCTCATGCTCATCCAGTCTCTACGAACTAAGAAATATGATCAAGAAGGACTGGATGGAACTAGACAAGAAGCAGACTATGGCCGACTAAAGCCCAGGGGGGCTGATAGAAAGTTTGCAGAGAATTGTGGCAAATTATGTCTGACCTCTACAGGTCAGATCTTCTTTTCCTTTCCTCCATCCTACTTTCTCTCAGGAAGGTTTACCTCTGTGGACCTCAAGGATGGATACTCATGACTTCTCGCTTCCAGTTGGGTTCATCTAGAATCACAGGGAAGGAAGCACTTGGGGAAGAAAGGTCAGGTTACGTAGTCCACTTGTGTTCTTCCAAGGTTATCTCCAGCTGGCCATGTCCCTTGACTAAAGGTCAGTGCTCCTCTCTCACATCGAGTGACACTCTGTATGCCCCACACTTCAGTGTCCTCCTAGAGCTCATTAAGCAGCAGCAGATGCCTGCACACATACACCTTTGAAAATGGTGCCTTTGGCTATAAAGCACTCCCAGGTTCTTTTCAGAGTGTGCCATCCGTGTCCTGTTGGGACTCTTATTGCTCAAGGACCTAGACCAGCGGTGGAAACTAACTCCCTTAAGGCCACATGTGGCCTTCTGTGTCCTTAAGTGAAGACATTTGACTGAATCCAAATTTTATAGAAAAAAAATCCTTTTTAAAAAAACACATTTTCAAGAGGTGGAGACAAGATGGCTGACTGAAGCCAGCTTTCCACAGAGGGTCCCATGTAGAAGGAGAGTAAAAGGACAGAAATTTAGCAAGTAACCTGGTGGATTAGACCTGCACCAAGAGAGAAGGTTGAAGAACACACAACAACCCCGCTGAGGTGAGCTGAGACCCCAAGGATACAAACAAAAGGTACAAAATCCATCACCAAGCGGATGGGAGTACCCTCCCCCATGAGAACAGCTCAGAGTGCCCCACAAACAAACGAGCAGAGTTCAAAAGTTCTCTGACTACACTTCACAGGAGAGACCCACTAAAAACTGGACCTACCTCCCCTACTAGGGTGCCACGGCATTCTCCTGCCAGGCATAAAACTGTGTATATTCTCTACCTGCAACACTGAGCTCCCAACACTCCCCTCCACTCTCACTCTGAGGTCTGGAGGCCTGTCTGCCAAGAGTTCAGATTCTTGGGTGATTTTTCCAGGGGTGTGGACAGGGCCTAAACTGCAGCTGGTCAGGGCAGACTCTGGGGCACAGGAGTGAGGAGAGGACGGTCGGCTGAGAGGGAACCACACCTGAGCGGTGGTGCCCCGAGGTGCAGAGCAGCAGCCGTCTTTTGGCAACAATAGGGCTCACTCCCACATATTCTGAAGCCACACCCCCTGTCTCCCTGGGCAACCAGAGGAGGCCGGGCATCTACCTCAGGTGGCAACCACCACAGAACAGATCTGGGATGGAAACGCAGGCCCCGTGAGTAAAGGGTTAGCCTGAGGCGGTACCAGCCTGGTGGAGCGCAGGGACTAGAATTGCATGCACAGAGCTGGGAAGTTCCCAGGGCAGAGCTGAGCCAAAGGACCACTTTACTGAGCCTAAGATGCACCTGGCCCTCAGGGGATCGTCAGCCCATAGACAAAGGAAGACAGATGGCTAGAACTGACACTAACCAAATCCAAACCTGCAGGAGCAAAGACAGGACCTGAGGCTCAGGCTCTGGGAACTCAAAACAGCTTCTCTTCTGCAGGGGAAACTAGCAGGGACAGAATAAATTCCTGCAAAGTTGTTCTGTTCTGTTCTATCAGTAACATCAATCAGGGCAGGGCTGGAACTGAGTGAACACCCCCCAGCCTCCATCAAGCACCTGAGGTTGTCAGGCCTCACTTCCCCCTGCTAGATAGAGGCAGAGCACAGCGGGCTGGCTGAGCAGAAATAGATTTTGTGATTCAGGCAGGTGCAAACCCATGGAGTATCTGTTCACAACAGGCAACTGAGTCACAGCCCTGCAGGGCTATGAGTGACTGGGTGTGACAGAGGTGCAAGGTAGGGAAGGAGTCATCAACCTTCCCAGACTGATCTATTTGCTGGGTGAGTCCTCCTGACTCCACAGAGCACCGAAGCAAGCCATATCTGAGTAGTCACCAGACCCCTGTGATTCAGTTGCCAGAAACCTTTTAAACTCTCCCACCTGAAACAGGTGCTGACTGAGACAATTGATTTCGACTTTTTGAACTGACCCAATTGCCCGAGGACTATTCAGGTGGTGCCCGGGATGTGTGGTTGTAGGAAGGTTTGATTTTCCTTTTCCAATTATTCCCTGAGGGGAGCAGAGTGACTTAATTGCTGGTATTTTTCCACAGCTGAGGCTTCAACCCAGAGTAACTGTTTCACTAGGGTCAAACAGAGACCATCTTAAAACAAGACAGAACCACTTAGCCCCACCACACCAAACAGGTCCCCAGTTTCTTAGGCCATAGCACTGTTCAGGTCCTCGACAAAGCTCTAGGGGAAAAATCAAACAGTGTAAAACAATCATGGGGCAGAATCAGCAGAAAAACTCTGGTAACATGAATAACCAGAATAGATCAACCACCCCAAGGAAAGATATAGCAGATGTAACTGAAGATCCCATTACTTAACAGCTGGCCGAGATGTCAGAAATCGAATTCAGAATTTGGATTGCAAACAAGATTAATAGAATGGAGGAAAATTTGGGATTAGAAATTCGAGGAGCAATTCAAAAGTCGGAATTAGAAATTTGAGGAGAAATTCAAAAGTGGTCTCAAGAATTTAACGAATTTGAAGACAAAACCACCAAAGATTGTGACGCACTGAAGCAAGAAGTTGCAGCTCTCAAAGATCTGAAAAATACAGCAGAATCCCTAAGTAACAGAGTGGACCAAGCAGAAGAAAGGATTTCTGACTTTGAAGACAAAGCCTGTGAACACTCCCAAACTCTCACAGAGAAAGAAAAATGGATCATTCTCTCAGAGAGCTATGGGATAATTCAAAGAAAGCTAATATCTGCCTCATTGGAATCTCTGAAAGTGATGAAGTGGCCTCACAAGGCACACAGGCCCTTCTCCATGAAATTATGAAAGAGAATTTACCAGATATGCCAAGAGATTCTGAAATTCAGGTAGCAGAACCCCAGCACGACTCAATCCAAATAAGACATCCCACAGACATATGATAATTAACTTCACTCAAAGTTAATATGAAGGAGAAAATTCTGAAAGGAGCCAGACATAAGAAATCCATTACATGCAAAGGGAAAAATATTAGAATGACTGCAGATCTCTCTGCTGAAACTTTTCAAGCCAGAAGAGGCTGGTCATCGACTTTTAATCTCCTAAAATAAAATAACTTTCAACCCCAATCCTGTATCCAGCTAAACTGAGTTTCATTTATGATGGAGAAATTAAATACTTTAATGACATTCATATGTTGAAGAAATTTGCCATAACCAAATCAGCTCTTTAGAATATTCTCAGACCTATCCCACATAATGACCAGCCCAATCCTCTACCACAAAACTAAACTCACTCAGAAACTTTTGATCAAACTCCAATTTCCACAGTGGTGAAAGGATTAAAAATGTCCACTGGACTTTCAAAAAACTTGATACCAAAATGTTACCAGACTTATCAATATTCTCCATTAATCTGAACAGCTTAAGCTGTCCTCTAAAGAGGCATAGGTTAGCTAACTGGATACAAAAACTCAGGCAAGATATTTGCTGCATATAAGAGTCACATCTTACCTTAAAAGATAAATATAGATTCAGGGTAAAAGGATGGTCATCCATACTTTGGGCCAATAGTAATCAGAAAAAAGCAGGTGTTGCAATTTTATTTGCAGATACAATAGGCTTTAAACCAACAAAAGTAAGGAAGGATAAGAATGGTCACTTCATATTTGTTAAGGGTTATACTCAATATGATGAGATTTCAATTATTAATATCTATGCACCCAAC
>CAUYPK010066313.1:0-77926 GCA_963574355.1 Loris lydekkerianus | reverse complement strand
GGGATAGGGAGGTGAGGTGGGGGGATAGGGAGGTAGGGTGGTGGAGTGGGGATAGGGAGGTAAGGTGGGGGGGATAGGGAGGTGAGTTGGGGGGGATAGGGAGGTGAGGTGGGGGGGACAGGGAGGTGAGTTGGGGGTGATAGGGAGGTGAGGTGGGGGGATAGGGAGGTGAGGTGGGGGGATAGGGAGGTGAGTTGGGGGGGATAGGGAGGTGAGGTGGGGGGGACAGGGAGGTGAGTTGGGGGTGATAGGGAGGTGAGTTGGGGGATAGGGAGGTGAGGTGGGGGGGACAGGGAGGTGAGTTGGGGGTGATAGGGAGGTGAGGTGGGGGGATAGGGAGGTAAGGTGGTGGAGTGGGGAGGGAGCGCAACCCAATCACATCCAATGTTCTTGGTGTAGGATTTCCTTGCACCACAGGCTTCTCCTCCATGACACATGTAACTTTTTAATTGTACATTTATGTGACTGCTTGGCTAATAAATAACCATATGAAATATATTAATAATTGATCCTTCACTGTAAGAAGCACAGGAGCCAAGTCTGGTCTGGTTTACTGTTGTCCCCCTCTCCCCCTCTCAACCTCCCAGGATCTAGTACATACTTAATGTCTTGAATTAATGAATTTCTGCATTATAATTATCCATTTGGGATTGGGCTTTTTTTTACGGACTTTTTCCTTCTTGGCATCTCAGCTACAGCCTGGCACATGGTAGACTGTCGATCAATAATTGTTTAATGAACACCTGAAAAGAGTACACAGATTTTTTTTAATGTAAAAGCTGCAGTTCTGCCCATCCCTTATAAGATTAAGGATTCCAATATTTGTATTGCCCAGGAGAATCAATTACCCAAACTTCCCGCAATGCTGTTAGATGAGAAGGGATTTGTTGAAATGAATAGGAGGCTCAGATAGCCTACGGGTATTCCACACCCACCTACCTACAACTGCTCCCTTTAGACAGCTGCGTCACGCTCAGCTCACACAGGACAAACAAAAATCTGTCCACACAAACTTTTATTTAAACAGGAGTCTCTCTGTTCAGAAGGAGAAAGAAATTAACTCCTGTGCATTTCTGGGAGTTTGATTTCTTTCTTGGATTCACACAGCAGTTACTCACATGATCAAGGCCTGCCTTCCTGGTTAAAACCAGGTGAACAAAAAACATGTTAGAGGGCAGCGCCTGTGGCTTAGTGAGTAGGGCGCCGGCCCCATATACTGAGGGCAGCGGGTTCAAACCCAGCCCTGGCCCAACTGCAACAAAAAAAAGCCGGGCATTATGGCAGGCACCTGTAGTCCCAGCTACTTGAGAGGCTGAGGCTAGAAAATCACCTAAGCCCAAGAGCTGGGAGTTGCTGTGAGCTGTGATGCTATAGCACTCTACCAAGGGCAACAAAGTTAGACTTTGTCTCTAAAAAGAAAAAAAAATGCTGGAATTTAAATAGCATTCCAAGGCAGGGCATGGTGACTCACATCTGTAATCCTAGCACACCTGCAGGCTGGGGGGAGGGGGAGGGGGATTGCTTGAGCTCATGAGTTCAAGACCAACCTGAGTAAAAGTGAGACCCTGTCTCTATTAAAATTAGAAAAACTGAGGCAAAAGGATGGCTTGAGCCCAAGAGTTGGAGGTTGCTGTGAGCTATGAAGCGACAGCACTCTACCCAGGGTGACAGTTTGAGACTGCCTCAAAAAAACCCACTCCAGATCATAGCTACCAACCTCCACCTTATGAGGGTGAGAATCCCTTTAACGGGCTTTGTAAGTCCTGTAGGGTTACCCACATGACACAGTCACAAATCCGTTTGGAGCTGTGAGGGGAGAAGACACACAAACCCCAAAACATTCCCCATGGTATGAGACTTCATCTGTTCACTGCCATACAGTCGCTTTTCTTCTTCTGCAAAGCCATGTAGATAATATTTCAACAATAACCACACATTTCTCCCTGTGGTATAGACACATACAAAATGCATTAGGAAAAATGCCAACAACTGCAATGCTTTTCTCAGTAGCTCTATTCAAGTGAGTGTCTCGCAGGTGCCACAGAAGTGCACAGCTTTCTGAATCTGGTTCCAAAGGGAGCTCAAAGTCAATAAGCTTCCTCAGCTATCATCCAGCATGACTAAATCACTCCAAGGGCAAACCTTTTTGAGTTATGTGACCATTCCTTTCGCAGAGTTTTACCGAAAACGGCATGCCATAAACCAATTTAATTCAAGGTAACCCAAGCTGCTGGATGAAAAGGAGCCCGAGAAATGAACAGAAGGAAGCAAACGTTTCAAGTTACACAGAATCCTCCATCACACACGGAAACGAGCTCAAATGAACAGACCAAGAAGGTTCCCAGGACCTTGTATCATCCCAAATATAATCCCTATTTCCCATTATTACAATAAACCTGCCATTATGTTATTTTGCCTTGTAAAGTGATATAGCTGAGGAAATTCTTTGCCGAAGAGAATTACGCTGTGCAAACACATGGGTGGGTTCAATGATGTTCAGAGGACATTCTAGGAAGCCTTTTATGTTGTTCTCTCATGAGCCGTGGACAGGAGGACGGGGAATTCTCCACTCAGAAAATACTCAATTATTTTAATAGGATTACATTTTAGATTGACAATGTTTAAAATAGCCCCCAGAATTTATTAGCCTGCCAGCACTTCAAATAAGTAATTTTAATGCTAAGATCTTTTAAGTTTAAGTAAATGACTGGCAATAAGTCAAAAAATTTCCTCCAGCTTTCTAAAACACGACCCTCTGGCTATCAAATGGGAGTTCACGCGCTCAGTGGTAAGGATTTTCACATGGGGTGCTCCATGCTTATGATTTGCCATGTTTTTAAATACATGACTTTCTCTAAACTTTTATTTTTTATTACTCCTCTTTGGCTTCCAAATGCAAATTCTGGCTTGAAAAGATATGGGTTGATTGCTAGTTTCAACAGAACTCTGACAAGGGTCTCCGATTCTTTAGTCTTTATTGCCTAATGTTACTTCACCCCACTCTACCCCCTTTGCTATCGATGAAACAGTAATACTTGCACAGGACCAGCCACGTGCAAGGCCAGGCTAAGAGCTGTAAATCAGCCAAGCGATTTGCGCTGCATCGGAGAGCCTGGGTAGGAAGGCAGCTCTGCCTTTAGTACCGTTATCTTCAACGCATTTGAATGGGCATGAGAACAGTTTTCCCTTCACAGAAATCTTGTGAGGACTCAGTGAAATAAGTGAAGCACTTATCCCAGCCTTGGCCCTGCCTGTCCATTGTGTTTTGTTTTGTTTCGTTTGAGACAGCATCTCACTTTGTCACCCCCAGTAGAGTTCCGTAGTGTCATAGCTCACAGCAACCTCAAACTCTTGGGCTCAAGTGATCCTCTTGTCTCAGCCTCCCGGTAGCTAGGACTACAGGTGCCCACCATGACCCAGGCTAGGTTTTCTATTTTTAGTAGAGATGGGGGCTTGCTCTGCCTCAGGCTGGTCTCGAACTCCTGAGTTCAAGCCACCCACCTGCCTCAGCCTCTCAGAGTGCTGGGATCACAGGTGTGAGCTGCCTTGTGCCAGCCTCCTGTCCATTGTTTTTAACCTCTCCCTTCCCAGTCTCAGGCCACTGAATTCCTAACACCAGCCCCAAACAGAAAGGGATGGATCCACTGACCTTTGTGCTTGTGTTCCTGGTCTACAACATCCCAGGGCAGCTGGGATGTTGAGTTCTGATTAGAATATCAGTTCTCTGAGGATTATCATAAAATGTTTCAGTTTCTCACACAATTACTACCAAATTTAATTATAATGTAGTAAAACTTCACATTAATTAATAATGTGGTTTGAAAATTATAAACACAGCAAAACCAATGGTTGTTTTTGCATTACAACAATAGAGCTGAATCGTTTTGACAAAAATTATATAGTCTTCAAGACCTAAAATATTTACTATACAGCCCTTTCCAGGAAAAGTTTGCCAGTCTTTGATCTGGACCATTCTTTTCTGGTTTGAAAAAAGCTTTAGCACATGACATATAAAAAAAACCCATAAACCCCACCCCCCCACCCCCGAAAAGTCACACATATGACCATTTGAATATCTCTACAAAGACACTCTGCTATAAGGGCTTTGAACTTGACAAAAATAATTATCTACTGTTTTCCTGCATCGTACTCACTGACCCACTCCGCTTTATTAAAATAAATTAGAAAATGTATATATGTAAACATTCCTCACAGAAAGTAATGCTCACTTTATGTGCAGCATGTGATATAAAGGGGAAGAGGGTCTCAAGTGCGTATTTTCTTCTAACTCTGATATCCTTTATAGCTTTTTTTTTTTAATTTTATTTTTACTGAGACAGAGTCTCACTTTGTTGCCCTCGGTAGAGTGCTGTGGAATCACAGCTCACAGCAACCTCCAAGTCTTGGGCTTAAGTGATTCTCTTGCCTCAGCCTCCCGAGTAGCTGGGACTACAATGCCCACCTATTTTTTTGTTTTTAACAGGCCAGGGCTGGGTTGAACCCACCATCCCTGGTGGAGGTAGTTTGTGGCCGGCACCCTACCCACTGAGCTACAGGCAATTTCCTCCTTTATAGCTTTTAATTGAGGTGAATATTTTTAGAGTTCTTTCTAAAAGTTTGTTCCTAAAACATGATTCACCTTCTTCAGTTTCATTGCACCTCCTGTATTCTGTTTTGAGGGCCAATCACCTGACCTTCTCTTCTTGGGTGTCTGCTCTATATATCTGAACTTCTCCTGTTATATACTTAAGACTCTCTTGTACTTAAGTACAGCTGAGGCAATAACAACAACAACAAATATAATTGATTAGCTCTGTCCTGTGGCTCCAAGTCTTAAACTTAATCTCAGTGGACAAGTTAGCTTCTCTGTCCCACGATTTGGTGATTTATATGCTTAGTTACCAAGAGTATCAACTAAGAGATGAGAAGAGACGCGTGCAAATGCCCCCCGAGGATGGACATGGGACAGGGCCTCTGCGCACATGGCAAACCTGTCTGCGGGTCTCTGAAAGGATGGGACTTGGATGTATTATTAACCACCCAGTTCCCTCCTGCTTCTAACATACAGCCTTGGAATGCAGCTGTAGTATGTGTAATGTTTGTTTGGAAGAGGGCCTCTTTCAGTGGACAGTAAATAAATGGAAAAGCTGCTTCAGAGAACAGTGCCTGAGTCTGATTGGAACCAAGTAGCTGGGACTACAGGCGCCTGCCACAATGCCCGACTATTATTATTATTTTTTTTTTATCGTAGTTTGCTTTTTTTATTGTAGCAGACCTGGGCTGGACTCAAACCTGCCAGCCCTGGTGTATGTAGCTGGCGCCATAACCACTGAGCTACAGGCACCGAGCCAGGAAAGGCTTTTTCTTTCTTTTTTTGTTTTCTTTTCCTGTTTTAGAGGGAAGAAGAGGAAGAAGACTGGGCCCAGATAGACCAGACATAAAGGCAAGGCCAAATTCTCAATGGATTTCAGAAATTAACACCATTTTAAATCACACTTCTAAGCCACATCTGTCAAAAACAGCCAGTTATTCTGGATATTTCTACAAAAACAAATCAGTGCAGGAAGACCTTCTCTTTAATAAGGAACGCCGTCCTGATCTTATCTACAAGATTGTGGGTAACCAGCAGTTTCACAAACACAGAGAGGCAGCCAGACAGCAGAGCGAGGGGCAAGTTCAACACCACCTAAACTGCCTTATCAGACCAAAATTAAAATCCCAAAGTTGTATTACAGAGGAACTAAAAAAAGAACATGCTTCTTGCTGGCTTGCTTTTCTTCAGAACCATTTTTTCTACCCCAGATTTTATTGATTACCATTAAAATGTTACCTGTAACCAGGAGGTATAGCGTAGATGATGCATTCAACTCATTATCGGGACAGAGAAAAATGGAGGGTTTGAGGAGGTGTTTCTATTCTCAATCAAAATTAGTACACTTGTAGTAGAAAAAGGAAACGGGACACTCTCAGCTAACAATAAGACTCCACATGAAAGAAAACAGAACTGCATCTGAAATGCCTGGTTGCTGAGTGAATGTATTTTAGCACACTAGTTGTCATAGCAAGTCAGTGGGATTTGAGAGCACATTTCTGTTTTGACATCTGGCCCATAACAAAATTACTATTGATCTGTTGTGAGCTTCCAGCAAAAGAGTATAACCTGGTCTCAGAACAAAGAATCATCCTCTAAATAACAGACAATAATCATCCTATATTTGTGTCTTTAGTTGACAATCACATCTTTGCCGGTGTTCTGCTGTTCTGCTTGGCCCATCTTGGGATAAGCTGCCTGTTCCTGAACAGGGGTACCCAGACTTCTTTTTTTAAATGAATCTTACCAGTCCAGGATTAATTCTGCCTTTCAGTAGCGTGGTGGCAGCAGCGGTAGAAAGCTGACATGTACCCTGTACGCAGACTTCAGTTTGCTGCTGATTCTGAAACTGACAGGACAAGCATTATTTTCCAACAGATGTTCTACAGGCAGTGGAAGGCAACAAGGAAACGAATCAGACAGAGCTGTTCAGGGAGGTTTGAGAAGGGTAAAAAAAAATAAAAGAAGAAAGAAAAATCAGCAGCCTTATGTCTAATTTATTTCCATAGCTCTAGAAAAATTTATAGGTAAGTGCCACTCACGAATGACAGCTTTCGTTAAAATAGTCATTTAGAGGTTTTAGTAGGCTATATTCTTCAATGATACTAATAAACTATTAGAGAACTTTTACACCTCATAGTTTGGTCCAAAGAAACAAGCTCCTTTTATAACACGGTTCAGCTGGATATTGACTATTCATTGTCCAGACTAGAATGTGCTACCTCACTGCAGGCTTTGGCCTGTGCAACCACAAATATATCAGTGCCTCCTTTTCAGAACAAAGCTGTATTAACCAAGAAGTTATCTGATGGCTTCTTCTGCCTGCATCAGTCAAAAAAAAAAAAGACAAACAATATAGATCAAGTGCATCTGTGCTCCAGACTGCATTGATTTGTTACATGTGTGGTTAAATCCTGTCAAGCAATCATATAGGTGAAGCATTATCAGAGAACCCACTCTGGGAGGGGTACAGTGAGTCCTGGGTGGGTCTTCTACCTGTAATACACAGCAGTTGCAAAACTTTACCCAAACCAAAAGGACTTTTCAAACGTGCAATCTGTGAGCCCCCAGGCCTACTGCCAACAAAGGGCCCTTCAGTAGAAAGCTTTTATAAGTAAGGGTTAACCAGGTGTTCATTACCACCAATGAGAAAATTGGCCCAAAAGGTAAAGGGGCAGGTAGAGGGACAGACGGCCTCGGGGACATAAGGAAGAACTGATTCCTAAAGGATCTGTGCCATGGCATTTTAACAAGGGCCCAGACAGGTAACCCCTATCGTCTTCACTACAGAATGGAAGTACACTAGCTATAGCCTAGCCTCTTCTAGGAAATGTTTTATTACTTCAAACATCTTTTCTTTCTAGTTCCTTTAACCTGCCGTCCCTGGCCCATGAACCACTGATTTGTGTAGATGAATACGCTGAAGCATTGAGCATTCCTATGCACAGCCTCAAAGGATGTGGTCTGTTGACAGCCTGCAGAGTAAAAGGACCAATTATTCAACTAATGTTTTGCAAAGATGTCTAAATGCTGACCTCAGCAATATTAAGAGCATGCAATTATTATGCAAAGTCATGAATGTACAGCCATTTCCAAGTTATCTCTGGGAAATTGTCAGATCGGCTTTAGTGACAAAGCACAGCCAAGTGGTGTTTTGAGAGAGGGAATCCATAACACTCCAGTAGCACAGAAGGTCTTTTAATAATATCTGCGGTGAGAACATGAACAATTGCTCATTTTTTCTGGTTTATGTTTTCCCATCAAAACAGTGGAGTAGGGCTCGGAATTTCTAAAGCAAATCCGACTTTTAATAAATTCTGTTATGCCTTTATTATATATTAATAAATTTTCTTTTTAAATCTGTTCCCTGTATTAACAGCTTCATAAATTCAGCTCTACAAGTGGCAGGAACCAAAAAGTACAGCAAACATTTATCTAGGATTTGCCAGGGCAGGCCTGATTTCAAATATTCTACCCATTTGTACTCATAAATCACTGCACTGTCCCATAAATTCATATATTTTTATGTCCCAACTATTCGTTTTAAGATTTCCATCTACACTTCGTCTTGGCAAAAAGTTATTTGGCATCATCTTCTTTTTTTTTTTTTGGCATTATCATTCGTGCTCTAATTTGGGTTCAGAATATATTATCACTGTACAGATATGCTAAATGTACCACATATGACACACTGTAATTGTGTGACTGCGTGTATTCCTACTAGACTCTGGCCCTTGGACAGACAGAATGTGTCTTGCAAACCATTATTTCCCAATATCCAGCCCTGTGCCTAGCACATGATAGATGCTCAGCGAACATTTGCTAAATCTTGAATGAGAAAATGAATTAAATATAAGAAAGAAATTATATCCGCACTAGGAAAATCTAAAAGTAATTAAATAAATGCAATCGGATGCTTTGCTGCTTCAGAGAGAGGGACAGTTCCTCCTCCTATGTAAGTGTTCATGCATTAATTATAAGAAAATACATAAGGAGCATTGGGGGAAGCACCTATCCACGGACAGAAAAGGCATTAGGTTCAACGGCACCAGGAGGCCACCATGTGAATGATCGCCCACTTGATCCCCGTTCTTGGTGTTTTTTCTTCAGAGTTCTAGAAAACTGTGGAAACTCAATGGCTCTTTAGCTTTCATTCTTCAAGTCCAGAAACCTAAGTCAAGTTTAGTTCAAGATTCTGTCAATCAATCACTGCTCTTAGTATATGAACATGGTATCTCTTTTTTTTTCCGGGGGGGGGGGGGAAGTAAAACAAATAACGAGGGTAAAGGGAGTGAAATCCCACCCCCTCCCGCCTGTCCCTGCACGCTTAGAAATCACACACCTGCTGGCTGAGGGTTTCCCCATTACATGAAAAGTGTGGACCAGGTTGTTCTTTACTGAAAGTAAAAACATACCAATGAAAATGATGACTTATACCTCAACAGCCTTGAAGAGGTGACCATTCAAATACCAAATGGATAAAGCTTACAGGGACATACACCATGTAAGATAAACTGAAGAGTTAAAAAAAACAAGAACAAAAAACTAAAATGCAATTTTATTTCTACCAAGACATTGAATAATGATAATTGTAGCTCCTACAGGGAACTGCAAAAATACTGAAGAAAGGATTAGGATTAAACTCACTGCTTGGGGATAGCATATTTCTATTATGACATAAAGATCCGGTCGGGGATTGCCATTAAATCTGTAAACATGATCAGACAATACAGAAAGCAAGCACTGTACCGACTCTCACTCCCACCAGTCGCCTTGATGCCGCAGTCTACTGTTCAGAAAGAACCACGACTCTGGGATACCTCAGCACCCTCCTCATTAATTAACAACCCCCAGAATCCAAGATCAAGAAACTCTGACAGCCCTGAGAGCTTCCATTGGTTTTAAGAGTTCAATGGGCAATGTGTAACTGGGTGTCTTAAAAGCTATATTTAACAGGAAAAAAACAAACAAAAAGTTACAGTTCTATCCTAAGCTGATCAGAAAATATACATTCATTAATGTATATTACTAAGAAGTGGGCACTGTACGAGGGACCTAAAATGCTGTGATGTGTTAAGATTGGACCCCTGCCTTCACAGAATCCAGTCCAGCACAGCGCTCCATGAACACCAAGGAAGTACAATAGGACATATTAAAAGTATGGGCGGATAAAAGGCATGTGCTAAGCATGTGTGGCCGGGGGGCAAGCTTTGGATAGTCCAGATGTCACACTAGGTAGACAGTGACAAGCAAGGATTAAACTGGGGTGCAATGCAAGGGGACCAATGAGGGCAAGGCAAGGGTCATTACAAAGATAATATAAACAATCATAATATATAAAAAATCATTCTAAGACTATAGCTATCCAAAAAATGAAAAGACCTACGTCAAAGCTTTTGTGATGGAGTGTGCTGAGTTCAATGCCTGAGACCCCTTCGAACCCTGCAGTTGGGTGATTGACCAATCCCACCACACCACCCGACACAAAGAATGAACAATAAGTTCTTGTTTACGATACAAAAGAATAGGCAGAAAATCACCGACTCTCCATCAGTGCAGATAAGTTGGCCAATCGTAGAGCTCTTCCTCCCAAATCTGAGAGTTCTTCCAGACCTATGTAGCCTTAAATAGATCCCTACATAAGCAATGACTTATGACAGATCAGCAATCACATATATTTATTTCTTTGAGTTTACTCCTCCTACAACTAGTAGGGAAAAGAAACTAGGTTAAGCCATTTGCAAACTGCTAGGGCTTTTGCTGTTTGCCAAGGTGCACTAATATATTAATATTTCCAATAAAGAGCTTGACTAGAAGTAACTCTTCCTATTATAGCAAGCCTTACAGAAGGCCATTCGCTTCTGCACCAGGAGTCTACAGGCATTAATAAGGATAAGTGCAGCTGTTTAGTCCACCACCCTCGAGGGCAAGATACATGATTTAACACCTTTTACTTAACAAGGTTCCAAGCCAAAAGAATCCTTTCCTCAGCATGTTTACAAGCGTGCTTGCATATTCTGATGGTAATAGTACTAGGTGACAGTTTTATAAGTAGATACAGAAAGGTATCACCTCTCCATTAAGCATATGGGAAGGCATACGTCTGCAGAAAATGTTGCCTTTTTGTTCATAATATACTCCAGTATCTCTGCTACTGAAAATCAAGTTTATTCTGAGGCTAAAGTGAAGGGGTCACAAACATTCTCTGGTTTTAAGCTAACGTCTCCCATGAATTATTAATTAGGTGAATGAAGGGAAAAGGATTTGGAACATCCAGAAAAAAAAAAAAAATCCGTATGTGATATACACAGTCAGTAGGCCTCGTCCACTAACCAGCTTCTCCAAAAGGCAAACAACCTGATCTCACACCATCATCCCCCATACCAGTTTATATATTAATTATCCATCAAAAACCAGGGTTTGAGGGTTTGTTTGTTTCATTGTTTTTTTGAGACAGAGTCTCACTCTATGACCCTTGGTAGAGTACATCACATCATAGCTCACAGCAACCTTCAACTTTTGGGCTCAAGCAATCCTCTTGCCTCAGCCTCCCGAGGGTGGGACTATAGGTGCTTACCACAACACCAGGCTATTTTTTACAGACAGGGTCTCTTTTTTTTTTTTTTTTCTGAGACAAGAGTCTCACTCCATCACCCTCAGTAGAGTACAATGGCATCATTAACTCACCTAAAACTAAAGCAAACCTAAACCTCTTTGGCTTAAGCTAAACCTATTGATGCAAACCTAAAACTCTTGGGCTTAAGCAATTCTCTTCCTGCAATCTCCCAAATAGCTGGGACTACAGGCACCCACCACAACACTCAGCTATTTTTTTTTAGAGACAAAGTCCCCTCTGGCTCAGGCTGGTCTTGAACTTGTGAGCTCAGGCAATGCACCCACCTTGGCCTTCCACAGTGCTAGGATTACGGGTATGAGCCACTGCACCCAGCCACAGCGATTTTTTTTTTTTTTTTTTTTTTTTTAATGAAAACAATAGCAAACTGTATAATCAGCACAAAGTAGAGAGGCTTGGTGGGGAGACGGAGTTGGAAGTCAGCAGTCATTGGTGCTAGTCACAGCTACATCTCTTTCTGGAGTTCTTAATATTGTCATTTATCTTTGATCTCAATTTCTCTCACCTGTAAAATTCAAAGACGACCTGCCGCATGCAAAATTTTTCCAGATGGAATCGGCATGACTACACACATGGTTGGTTATAAAGGGTTTTCGTGTCCTCAGAAGATAATAAATTTCAGTATTGTTGAAGAATTTCTAAATCATAAATAGCCCCAAAAATGAAGTAAGCATTGAATCAGTCATTCATAAAATATGTTTTGTGGCCAGGAACAGTGGCTCATGCCTGTAATCCTAGCACTTTGGGAGGCCAAAGGTAGGTGGATTACTTGAGCTCAGGAGTTCCAGACCAGGCTGAGCAAGAGTGAGATCGCTTGTCTCTACTAAAAAAAAAAAAAAAAAAAAAAAAATAGAAAAATTAGCCAGGCATCATGGTGGGGGCCTGTAGTCCCAGCCCCTTTGGAGGCTGAGGCAGGAGGATCGCTAGAGCCCATGAGACTGAGGTTGCTGTGAGCTGTGAAGACTTCATGGCACTTGACCCAGGGCAACAGAGTGAGACTCTGTTCCAAAAAAAAGAAAAGTTTTGCATATCTAGTCTGTGCCAAGCATTCTGCTAAGTTTATTGATGCAAAGATAAATCATCTGCGTCAGAAGGAATCCACAGTCCCAAGATTTCCACTTCCTGGGGAACACAGACATGAAATTAGATAATTAAACGCAACATATTAAATACTGCAATAGAAAAACGCACAGAAGACTGTGAGGGCAGACTTTTGGGGAATACTCAACTTTTTCCTATCATGTTAAGCGATAGCAGACTGGGGGTGGCTGGTTGGGTTTTACACACATATCCTATTTCTAGGAAGTCGCAGTCTGAAGTCCAAATGAACATACTCTATATTCAACATTAGCACCGTTAACACAACTTCAGCTGGAATTAAATAAACATGGCTCCATGCAATTCTAGTAATCAAAGAACATAAAAAAATGAAAATGAGTACAGCTTCCAGCCAAAATCAAAGGCAAATTCTAACTAGCACTCAGCAAGAGAAAAAATGAAAGTCAACCAGAAAAAATGCATTCCAGAAGAAAATCAGTAAAGAGTTAATAAAGCCTTCTACAAACTTAAGAGAAAAATATCTCTATAAAAACGTACATGTAATAAGGCTACAGATCATTGGTTAGCTGCCAGAAAAATGATGGAATATGGTATAGTTTACTTATTTCTTTTTAATGGCTCCAACATTCCACCTGAAAAATTGGTCCCGGAGCTGTATAATTGGGGATAAAAATTAAATGACAGTTTCCATTTGTCACGATGAAAGCTGATCACTTGTGTTTTTTCATTTATCCACATACACCAAAGTGGTTCCTAAAGTCTACCGAGTCAATCTTTTTCTTAACAGTGAAAATAATGTTGTTACTAAACTGAAGGGAGAAACGGAATTCCACCTGAACATACACTTCATGCCTGTTCCACAGTTCTCGGGTCTGTGGAGACCCACATGGACTGGAGGTGGGGGCTAGATGAAAGGTCTGGTGTGCCATTAATGTGATCTAAGCACATGCATTAGTCCCATTTTCTTATTCGTAAATACTGTCGAATTAAACCACAAATTTTCACATTATTAATAGAACAGTAATTCCTCTTTGTTCCTTGTGTTTACAAGTCAGCTTAAATAACAAAGATAAGGTCAGTAAGCAGAGTAAGGATCCTACAGGAAGAAACTAACCATCGCTCCTATGTAAGGAAGATGGGACACGCCAAGGGAAGGTTATTGCTGCTGTTGTATCTGCAGGGAGTGGGTCATGGAGGGGTAAGGAAAGACTCAGACACAAGTGGACTAACAGTGACCACAAGACAGTGTCAAATACTTTTCATCTTTAAAACATAAAAGGTATATGTGTGTGGCTTTTGCTAATCCTGATCTCAGAAGTTATTTGTAAAAGGGAAAGCAATCCGCAAAAAATGTGTTTAAAGGTTTAAAAATAAATTTATGTCAAGCTGTCTCTTGAAGTCTATCCCTTCCCTTTCATTCTAGACTCAAACTGATTTGGGTGTGATTGGATTTTCATCAGCAACCACCAGCGAAGTGTTTTAAAACCAGAATTCCACCAAGCAATGAAGAGCAGTGCCCTTGGGGACAGACCACTGCTCCCCTCCTGAGCCACACATGACCTTGAGCAAATCACTTAACCAGCTGATGCCTCAGTTTCTCATCTAGGCAATGAAAGTAACGAGAGGATTATGAATATTAAAGAAAATAGTAAGTGTAAATTACCTGGAATAATGACTAGCACATAGTGAATCCTTAATAATGTTCTACTATCACTCTTACACCTTGTAATAATGGGGTTTCAAAAAGAAAATCTAAGAACCATGTAGTCAGAAAGTTACTAATGAAAAATATAATAAAATCATAACAAAAATATATTGGTTTAAGACAGAAGAATATATGCAATCCAAGCTTATCAAATAAATAAACTCCAAGGTGATTATTCACTTAAAAAGCATTTATTCTATAAAGAGACTCAGCTTGGAAAGGACTTGAGTTCCAAAGGGTGATGCTATGTACTGAGAGCCTGTTAGATAACCAAGCTCCTCCAGTATTCGATCATGACTAAGATAAGGGCCCTTCCTGCAAGGAACTCAGAATTTAATGGGGAATAATAATATCTATTATTTAGAAAAGCACCTACCATGCACCAGCAAATGTATAAATTTCTTTATATATAATATTTCCCTCACTCTTCGTCACAATGGGCCAGGCACCGTTGTTCCCATTTCACAAAGTAAAAGAGTAGGATACAGAAAAATGAGTCACTTGTCTAAAGCCTCACAGCAACTAAGTTGTGGCTAAACATTCCAATCCTTTTGGGTCCAAATCCAAAGTCACATCTCACACTACCTTCCATTTATTTGTAATCCATCAACTACTTGCCAGGGACGGGATCAGGTAACGGAAAGCTCCTGTGTTTGGAAATGCAGCCAAGAGATGTTAAACTAGAAATAGCCACTGAGAGTTTTGTGGGGGGGTGGAGGGGATTTGTTTGTTTCGGTTTTGGTTTTGTTTTTTTTTTTTGCAGTTTTTGGCCGGGGCTGGGTTTGAACCCGCCACCTCCTACATATGGAACAGGCACCCTACTCCTTTGAGCCACAGGTGCTGCCCCTCCACTGAGAGTTTTTAAGATGAAAGGAGCTTTACAAAGGCCATCCCCCTTTACAGATTTAAGGATAGATGAAATAACTAATCCTGGAGAGGTTAAGTAACTCACCCAAAGTCAAGTGATAAAGTAGTGCTAAAAATTATAGTGTAAATCAGTATGAAACTGATACTTCTTTTATGAAAATTTGAAGTATGAGTGTATTACCCAAAATGGGGCAAATATCTATAGCCTAATAGGACCACAGAGGTTCCAAAAGAGCAGAGTCACACACTCAGTCTCAACCAGGAGACAGCCAAGAGGAGGGTGTTCTGGAGAGAGAACCTCAGGGAGAGAATTTGGGGTGAGAAAAGGTAACATTTTAGATAAAAACCAAAAGCCATCATCTTTTGACCATACCCCAAAGAACCCAAGTTGAGACCCTGAGAGGTATCAAACAGGCAAACAGGTGTGGAACCTGAACTATAATTAGCAGTAACACAGATAAGACACAGGTAAAAAGAGAGACTCAGGGACTCCACTGAAGTAGGTATAACTTACTCCTTTACGTCTCAAAATCTGATAAGCCATGGCCAAAACATAACAGGAACCTATCTACATAGCTCCAACTTCAGCTGGAATGATGAACTGAACAGTGATCTCTAGTATAATACCTGGACTAGCATACTTGGCACAACTGTCAATTTTGGGACTTGACCATTAGTGTCTGCATTTCAAAGGCGCCAGTGGAAACCGTGTGAACCTTAGAAAAATAACAAATCTAGATCTGAAATGTGAATAGGCCATTTTTTAGTCAAATGACCCTGAATAAATTACTTAATCTTTCTGAGCTTAAATAAATCTGCTCATCTATAAAATGAGATAAATAATTCCACTTCTAGGCTCTTCAGGATTAAAAAAGAAGTGGCACAGACTTCGTGCCAGTCATCAGTTTATTACCTTTTGGGTTCAAATTCACCCTTTTTGCCGGCTCCATGAAAATGTATCTGGGCCCTTTAAATGTTTTCCCTTGACCATCAAACATATGGTTAAGCTTTGTCAGTAGAGGGCGCTGGACGGGGTACTGCAGACAGAACTGAGGTTTCCCCAGTACCCAGCTGCTGCAGTGCACAGATTTCCTAGTGCTTGGGTCCTGCAGAGTTGGGTATCCAGAAGCATGGAGTGGCCAATAGCTTCAGCAGCACCCTCCTCAGATAGTTTTGTTATCACAAGACGTCCAAAGAGACATCTCAGCATCAGAGCAATAGCTTCTCCTTCTGCTATTCCTATATTCTTTATAATTATTTACTTCTTAGTAAATCCCTCCTTACTCAAATCCCTTGTAACAGTTAATGAGTCACTATAGTAAACCTTCCCTGCTTAAAACACTGTGTGGTTTCTCTTCCTTGATGGAACACAGACTAATAGTTTCCAAGACTAGTGCCTAGTATATATTGTTTAATAAATAGCACACATAATAATAACTATAAGTAAATGAGTTGGCTTTATCCCTATTTTTAAAAGATAATTCAAAAGGTAATCCTTTCCCTTCCTCATTCTATTTTGAATAAACCTGTCTCTACTTCAAAAATCTCTATATGGGTTCAGCACCTATAGCTCAAGTGGCTAAGGTGCCAGCACATACACCAGAGGTGGAAGGTTGGAATCCAGCCCGGGCCAGCCAAACAACAATGACAACTCCAACCAAAAAATAGCTGGGCATTATGGCAGGCGCTTGTAGTCCCAGCTACTCGGAAGGCTGAGGCAAGAGAATCGTTTAAGCCCAGGAGTTGGAGGTTGCTGTGAGCTGTGACGCCATGGCACTCTATGCAGGGTGACAGCTTGAGGCTCTGTCTCAAAACAAACAAACGAACAAAAAAAAATTCTATATGGGTTCAGCGCCCGTAGCTCAGTGGTTAGGGCACCAGCCACATACATCGGGGCTGGCGGGTTCGAACCTGGCCCAGGCCTGCTAAAATCAGCAACTACAACAACAGCAACAACAACAAAATAGCCGGGCATTGTGGCCGGCACCTATAGTCCCAGGTACTTGGGAAGCTGAGGCAAGAGAATCGCTTAAGTCCAAGAGTTTGAGGTTGCTGTGAGCTGTGACACTACAGCACTCCACTGAGGGCAACATAGTGAGACTCTGTCCCTCCCCCCCAAAAAAATCCCTATATGGTAAAAGTAGAATACGAACAAGTTAGGAAAAAGATGCCCCAACCAATTTATGCTGAAAACCTGATTAGGAAAAAATGAGGGCTGCTTCACAATTAGCTACCCACTTCTTTAGCAAGCATCTCTGAAAATGTTTTCTGCGATTCGCTTGGTTAACCTAAAGACAATGTCTCAAAGTATAAAAATGACCACTTTTTTCCTCTTTTTTGCCAAGGAAATTCCCCAAATGATCTAAAGAATCAAACTCATTAATATATAAAATTCTTAAAAATGTACATAGTAATAATCATTTTATTTTCTCATTTCCCAAGTCATAAGCTGGAATATTTTGAAAAGTCATAGAAAACCTGAAACATTACCCAGCCAAGAATAACCCATATTCATAGGTTGGGGAACAGGTGGGGGGGGACCCCTCCCAGGGAAAGAAAGAAAAAGAAACGAGGTTCGTGTCAACATCATGAACCTTGTATTCTCATCTTGCAAATGTACCAGCTTAATTCTAGGGTAAAGGAGTATAAAAATACATTATTCAAGATGTCATGTATCACTGGTACATATAGTAAAATAAAATTACTACAAAAATACAGCAGATCTCAAATGTATTAAGTTTCTGTCTTCAAATTCTTTATTTCAAATCCTCAGAATTATTCTTCCTCCAAAAAGAAAGCTATCACCTTAGACACAATCCGATGTCATCTGTATTTTTGCTTCTGTCTAAAAGTCTCACCTAATTATCAATTTAACAAGGAGCAGAATCCAAGAGGAGGAAAAAAAAAACTCTCATCATCTTTTATGCAGGCACCTTGTCCAATTTCAAGAGCTAACCCCCATCTTGAAACACCCCAAAATAGATAATGCAAGCCACCAGCAGGACCCCAACATAAAGCAAGGCTCCTCATTAAAAGTTGGACTGGAACCTGCCGGTATGCCTGCAGGGATGCGCCACAATAGCAGTTTATACCCCGTACCTTTTCAACCTAGATTAAATTACTGACAAAATGGACAGACTACCCAAAAGTGTGAGCAATACATTTTGCCAATGAAAATAATGATCGTGCTTGGTACAGCACACACACTCTGCTCAGCTTGTCAGCATTTTCAGCTAAGGGGCTCAATGGTCTTACCAGCCAACCCTTTCCCTGCCAAAACCAATAAGCCACCTTCATTTCTTAAGCCCCTCAGGGCTTTGAATTACTATCCATTTTGCACTTAAGGTCAGTCCTGTAAAACTGTTTTTCCCCCTAGAAGAGTCATAATCAGAAGCAGACACTTCTTAGCACCAGCCGACTTAAAACTCAGATGGAGAAAATTCAAGAATATGTAAGCTTCTTGTAATTTTCCCATCAGTTTTTCACATTTGCATTCTTAAAAAGTGCATCTAGCGCTTAAGAAGGCAAGGTGCGTTTCCTAGCAATGCCATCACTAAAAGCTCTCAGTACTTTATATGAAAACACGAATCTCCCACCTAAGCCTATGTGCAATAGAGCAATATTTCAAAACAGCTTAACTTCATAGTTCCAAACATTCTATGAGTTCAACAATCTCATTGTATATTCCAATGATTCTCTCCCCACCCCCCTCCCAACACACACACCTTAAGTATATATTTTGTTGAATTTTATTTTTCACTTTATACCAGGGAAAACAAGATTATGTCAAATCTCTTCATACCAAATTAAACCTTTCCAGGAAAAACACTGTCCTTTATTTTTTTCATTCATTCATTCCTTCATGAAACTAGTCACTGCTCTAAAAAATGGTTTTGAACCTTGGATGGAAAGAAAGCTCCGTCTTTCCATACAACATGGGATACTCTATTTGACCCAGCAAGTTCAGCCACTTTGCCCTAAGGAGGAGTCCAACAGATGGCAGTTTCAAAAAATAACTTTCAACCTTCAGTGGAAGATGTGACAAGAGCAACATTCTTATAAAATACTAGTCCCCACAGACTCATCTTTCTGTCCATTTCTGTCTGCCTGCGTCCAAGTCTGGGTGTCCAGGCATAGTCATTCCTACTTATCTTTCGACTTCCAGGCCTCCCACAATTTTTAACTTCATTCATAGCCTTTATTCTTAGTTCTAAACTGTGCCTCTACCCTAGTAATATGGTAGGAGGAAACCTGCTAAATGCATCCTTGACGCTGATGTGATCTTTCCAGTTATTGAATGTTTCATTGAATTTTACACTATACAACTTCAAATGCAGAAAGCAGCCAATTCATTTTGTTAACTGTTGCTCAGTATAGATAGCCAGCTCCATAACTATACACTTTGATTGGGTACATGAGAAAACGTATTTTTCATTACATCTCTTACCCTCCTAATGACATTTCCAAACAGGATTTTAAGAACTGTGAAGCAGAAATAAAATTATGTTCGAGTTCCAAATTGATCTTATGGAATGGAAAATGGCTATCATTGCCAGCGAGTATTAACAGGATTCAAAGCTAGCAAGTTTCTAGTTCAGAAACATTTCTCAAATAACAATCATCTTTCAAATGCCCCTCATATTACCAATCACGGCGGAAATTCTATGAAAGAACTTAAGGGGCTATAAGAAGAGAGACCCTTCGCCCCCCACCCACCCCCAATCTCTTTATATTATACGCAGCCTCCACCATCAGCCTTGGTGCGCTCCCTTCCTTTTTAATAATCAATCAAGACTAACATTTCAGTTATCTGAATTTACACAAAAACCTAAAGGAGCCATGAAATTGCTTCTGTAAAGTACATTTTGTGGTGACTTTTAAATAGCTTTAAGAATAATTTGGAAATAAAAATATGGCTCTAGCAAATTTTATGTCTTCTAACACACATATGCTAGAGCAATTTCTTCCAGAGATAGAAGGAAGGGGAACGTGTGAACTTTGTAACAAGCAGCCAATTATAGCCCACTGTCATCTTGGTTGTATTCATTACCTGCCTTCCCTAACTTATCAGGACCTAAGAGAAGCCTAACGGCCCCTTAATCCACGTTAGGACTCTTCCACTATGGAAAATGCTGTAATTTGTTTCAGGGTCTTTCTGCATTTACACAGGCAAGTAAAAATTGAGCCACGAACCCAAGTTTTACCACTTCTAGCCATCTGGAGACACAAGTTACTCAAAGCCAGGCGGCTAGTCTCCCCCTCTCAATTAACCTGAATTTGCCGAGAGTTCGCAAAGCAGGAGCAACACGTGAAGAATTTCAGTGGGGATTTGCTGCCAAGTCCCAAACTTCGCTCGGCCCAACGAAACAGAAACATCACAAGATTATTAAAGTAGCAGCAGAGACTATTATTATTTATTCAAGTATTCTTCACAGACCACTTATAGTATATTCATTGCCTTCAGCTTAAGACGTGAGGAGCCCCCCCACGGAGCTAGCATCACCGTGGAGGCGTGGGAACACTCTTCCTTGCTAATTTAGACATGAGAGTGGGGACGGATGGGCTGTGCTTCCTTTCTACCTTTAGGGAAACAAAATCAGAGACGTCAACGTGTATAAAAGACTGGCACATAAATTCAGATTCAACTCTGGAAACCATGAAAAGCCAGTCCCTTAAAGCGGGTCCCAGGAAGAGACAGGAGCAGATCTAAGGCTGGAGGGGAACAAAAATGTTGTAAAAGTTTCCTTGGGGCAAGAATGAAGGGTCTAAAGGAGGCTAAGATTGCTGCCAGCCAAGAAAGGGAGGAAGAATTAGTCAAGGTGTGAACTGTTAACCTTCTTAACTACGTTCATTTCTTATTTAGGATTTCTAAGGTTTCAGGGAAAATTATCTCCAGAGACAAGATGACTTTAACACGGGAAATAAAGTGACAATCACTGGTTTTGACGTTCACTGATCCAGGTGACGCAGGGTTTCTCCTTATTGTATAAACCACACTTCTGTTCTAATCCCCTAGGCCAGAACCTATAAACTCCATCTGAATTACAGCTCACCAACTGCACTTTAACCCGGAAACTAGAGGTGAAAGTCAAGTGCTTTATCTACTCAGACAAGCAGCTTCTCCCCAGACCAGGAGTGTTTTAATGAAATGAGACTTAAGTGAATTGTTGACATAGGCATTAAATGTTGTCATTTAATATCAACACTATGTTTGATTTGTACACAGTTATGAAATGTCATTCGGACCGGAGAGTTATATTGAGGTTTACTACATTATAGGGATGGATTTCCAGAGGGAAGTGAACTGATCTGTCTCAAAATAAAATGTGTTTACATTAACACTTGGGGGAAACAGGCAGCCCTGCAAACAGAGATGGATAGATAAAAATAAGACCAGCTCAAAAGTCAACTTGGAAGAATAGAAAGAAATACAGTTTCTAGGCTCTGTGAGTGTACGGTATTTCACCATACGTTTTTCTTCATCTTTTAAAAAAATAAGCAATGCAATATAAAAGAAATATCACTTCTGGGAAATATCTATTATACTTCAGTCTCAAAAATAATTTTTAAAGGGGAAGGTGGGAGTGATAGACACGGAGGTAGAAGAAATTATTCCAGAGGCATCTTCACTTTCTTAAAGGGAAAAGTCAAATCTGTAGGCATGTAACAACTCTGCAAATTTATATTACCTTCAGGTAACTAATCGGGTAGATAAAATTATACCACCTGTTTAGTTAGTCTAGTTGAGATAGACTTGGCCTCACAGAAAGAGGAGGACTCAGGGTAAGGTATATGTCCGGAGGTGGTTGTGAGCGCCACCAAATAACTTGCTTTCCTATCACAAATCCAAGTCAAAGAGATAAGCCCTCATCAAATTAAATACCGTATATACTCGAGTATATATGGTACTTCCCCCATATAAGAGTTTAAAAATGAAATTTAAACATCATAATCCCTCGTACCCAGGTCAACTGATGGAGCTAAACAAACTCTGACATGCTCCCAAAGGGACTGGCTTCCAGGGTATGTCCTCCTAGATCTCTCACAGAAGGTTCTCCACTTACTTTTTATTTTTTTATACCTTATCATTTGACATGAGAATAAGAATGAAATAGAAAGTAGTTCCTTTATTGGTCACTTCTTCTAGTATGTTCTTCTTTTTCTTTTTTAAAAAATTAAAAAGACCTTGCCTCTCCATGGATTTGGAGTAAAATTGATGAAGGTCTCTCTCCTATAGAGTCCTCCAGGTTCTAGGCAATTAAAGTCACCTCAAAGGAGAATTTGAAAGAAGCTCTTGCAGCACAAAAAAACAATGCTATGATGAGCCTTTGTTTATAACAGATCTTAATTCTTTATCTGTCACTTGAGGAAGCTGTAAGGTCTTTGGCACCTGGCTAAAAATAGCAGAAGTAAAGCAGGTGACAAAGATGAATTGCTCCCAGAAACACAATTCAAAGCAGAGGAATTTAAGAAAAACTTCAGTAGTGTCTGCAAAAGGTACTTTCCTGCCAGGTAAATCAAAGTAGAAATACACTCCTTCTCTTGGGGCAGAATCACAATTTGCCAGGCAGACATTTCTCTTTCGGTATTTCATGTTCACTCCTGTGCTAAATTTCTAAAAATATGTTCAAACTCTGGTTTTGCATAGGGCTACAGGTTTTGCATTGAAGCCTCATAAAATGGAGAAACCCTACATCATATCACCTTTCGAATTCCTTGAAAGCTCCGGGCAACAACACAAACCAAAAGGCACATTAAGTTCCAGTAGGAGATGGGACTTCAGGTGCATGCGCGCTGTCCTGACTGAAGGCCAGGAACCACCTGCCCGCGGACCAGCCTCCTCCACTCATCAACTGAGAAGACTTTCCATTTTTTCAGAATGTCATATGAAGTCAGGCTCACGAGACAGGAACAAGTCTTACACCCTATCTTCTGGTATTTTAAGAAGAATCCATTTCCCTGCCCCTCCTAGATTTCTCTCTAGCTCATAAAATAAGAACTTGCACCTTCTCTGAAGTGTAGGAAAGGAAGTTCCAGACCTTCCCTCAACCCACAGTGGTAGGTTAGACTGGGAAAAGCCTCAGAGGCACAGAAGTCAGTGCTTTCTGGACTCAGTTTTTCAGATTCTTTTTAGTAATATGGCATAGGCTTCTTGGGTCTCATTAGCTAGTAGCTTGCAATTTCCTTCCTTTGTTTTCAACTAATCACAAAATCATAATAGAAACTCGAAAAGGCCTCATCCATGAAGCTCCAAAAATCTTATGCAACTCCGTTGAAAAGTTCAACAGGCATTTCATTCAAAAGCTTCATTATTTGGGGGAAGAAACTAAAAATGTATAGAGAAAGTGGGCAAGAGTATCTCCAAGAATGGAAGTACTTCAAAGATGAAAATATCAATAGAGAGATCAATATGGTCCTTGGTAGAAAATCCCCATGATACATACATGTAAAGAATAATGTAAAATTGTAAATGAAGCCCCTGGAATGTTCAATGACACTTGCAACTGTGGAAAAGGTTCTAGAACAGTCAAGTCCCTTAACAAAATCCCAGACAATTCCAGGAGAGTCACACATGTTCGGTGACCAGCACAGCCAACACCAAACTGAACAAAACAACTATAAAGTATCTTCCCTGCAAAAAGCAAAAGGATATAGTCTTTCCAAATGCTCTTCCTCACCAGAGGAAAGAACCCTCTCGTTTGCTGAGTGCCCACCATGGTGCAGTATTTCACAGATCGCTGGCACATTAGCATTTCTATCCACTCTCAGAACTTCCTATTCAAAGATCAAGTTGACAGCACAGGCGTGCTCTGCATTCTTATTTGGAAATGCCAGTAACTGGCAGCATCCAAAAGCAACTCCAGGGTTCAAGTAAGTCCCCTCTGAGAAGTGGAGCCTTTCATGTCGAACATCCTACAACTGGCACGGTGGCACGACTCCGAAAAAGCAAAGAGAATTTCAAGTTCTTGTCCTGGGCTGGTTGGTTTCTAGTTTGTGCACTTGCTTTTTAAAATCGATGATGGCAAAAGAGGTACCTCTTGACAGTTTCAGTAAGAATCTAACAAAGATGGATCAGGTATAATAAAGAGAATGCCCCCAAAGATGTATCACTGCTATTAACAGAGATGAACAATAAAAACTGGGTATTAATTGTGTACTGAGAAAGTCTGAATATATATGAAACTATGTGATTTATCTTTCAGACAATATAAAAGACATTGATTAAAAAAAAAAAAAACCTGCACATAAATTAAAATTAGGCAGTAACATGGGACTCTCAATACTTGGGGGGAAAAATAACTATAAGTTTTTTTAATTACATAGTCACCCATGACATACACACAAAGGCTAAAGTACAACCTCAATTTGATTTTAAATAATTTTATCTCAAGTCAGATGAGTTTGAGCAAAAATGTTTAAGTAAAAAGAACACCATAAAAGTCTCATTAAATTATCATTAAAGGCTTAGCACTTGTGTATATAGATAAGACATAGGAGCAGTCGAATGATACAGTGGGAAGAGCGCTGGATTGGAAATGCAAAAACCTGGACTTTAATCCTGGCTCTTCCACCAGCTACGTGACTTCAGTAAATCACTCAAAGCCCTTATAAAATAGGACAGTAATCCCTGTCTGCCACATAGGGTTTGGGCAAGAACAAATGAAATAATGTATGTCATGTGTATTATAAACTCGAGAACACTATATTAATTAATATTTCTAATTATATGAATGTTCAGATTAGGCACACTGGAACATAAACGGTTTCCCAAATAACCAAAGCACTTTTATGATTTCAAATCTACCTCTAGTCTTGCTATTTTCTCTGCTGGAAATGCTTTGTCACTGCCAGACTACCAGCACAGTGAAGATAGGGACCTATGTCTTATCCACCTGGGAATTCCTAATAGTTACTATAGTGCCTGGCACAGACTCCGTAGTCACCACATACTGAGCAGGTTTTAAACAGTAAATACGGGATTAAAGGCTTCTGCATACATTTCCTTAATCCCCATTACAGAAAAGGAAACTGATGCTCAGAGAGGTTACACAGGTACAAAGGTGACAGAGACATGTAAGTCAGAATAGAAACCTCCATCTTTCCAATTCCAAAATTCCATTCAATCTACTCTGCTATTCTCCCTTCCACATTGGAGGTGCTCAATAATTTGAATTCGATAAAAGTGTGCATCTTAACCATAACGTACATAAAAAAACATAATTCAAAGTAAGCATTTGGATATAATCTAAAATTTTAAACTTGACTTTTAAAATCCCTGGGCTTAGCCTGGGAAAGAGCTCCAAAAAATGTCCCTGGATTCGCAGATATATCAAAACACAGATGAGAAATTCATTCTGAGTCGGCCAGCACGAAACGAGACTGAAAATTCTGAGTGAGGGGTAGGAGAGAAAAATCCGGAACCTTTTGTCTTGCCAGAAAATCCTTAAATAATTCAGCTCCCGTTTATTTAAATAATTAAGCAATTGCAACTTTATTTAAAGAGCACTTACATGAATCTGAATGTCTAGAATGCCAAGAAAAGTGGAACAGACTTTAAAACCTCCCCTCAAACCTGCTTTCTGAGCAGAAAACCAGCCTAAGGAGTTTCAGCCCGATAGGTAATTGTTTTGTAAAATTAAAAGCCACAGAAAATTGGAGTTTAGAATGGAAAATGTCATCTCAACCGTAACACTAATAAAAACAGCTAATGAATAAGTGCATTCTGGCAAGAATATATAAAAATTGCAAAGCCTGCTGTGGACAGCGCGGAATACAGAAGGAATCCGTGTGAGTAAACATCAAATGAAAGATTATCCTTATTTGTGAAGAATCCATTCCAGCAAGAAATTGGACTAGAGACCTTTTGCATCCAAGACCAGCAGGACTACCTGTGGCACACACAGACAAGATTTATGGGTGTGCTCTTGTCTTTCCCCAGTCAGTGTCGGCGTCTGCTGTGAAACAATAAGCTGATGTGCAGGGGTACCAAGAGAGAGAGGAGAATCTCTCTCCAACTGCACTGAGGTCTAATTAATTTTCAAAAGTATAAATGTTCTTATGTAGTAAGGAATAACATAACAAAATTATAAAGGCTTTAAAACAATGAGCTATGCCTTCCTAGCATATTCTAGAGCAAACAGCAAAAACAGGCGTGGACTTCACGATGAAAATCAACAGGGATCAAGTCCCAGCTTTTTTCTTTTTTTTTCTTTTTTTTTTTTTTTTAATTAAATCATAGCTGTGTACATTAATGCAATTATGGGGTACAATGTGCTAGTTTTATATATAATTTGAAATACTTTCATCCAACTGGTTAACATAGCCCAAGTCCCAGCTTTGTCAGCTGTGTGAAACTGATGTATTCTGTGAAAGTTCAGTTTCCTCGTCAGTAAAACAGAGATGACAGCAGACACCAGAAAAGTTGAGAACTGACTGAGGCAAGGAATGTAAAGTGTTTACTTAGCACAGTGCTTGGAAGGCAGTAGGTATTCATAAATGTTAGTTGTAATTATTTGTTGTATTACCTTATACTCAGCCCGTTCCAGGTATACACGCACTTCATTTGGTAAGCTAGGGGGAAAAAATCCCCAGTATTCCCTGGAAAGGCCTATATAAAGTGGGTCCTTTTACCTCCAGCCACATTTAGCATTTCTCTAATATCTAGGGGTTCAGTGAGCACATCCCTCCCCAGGAATGCCACTTCTGAAGTTTGAAATGTAATGTACACACCAATAACGTGCCACCGGGCATATTTCCATAAACAGGTCCTCTGTAATCAGATAAAAGACTAACCCAGGTGCAGAACTCAACTGATATTTCCATGTATATACTTCTAAAGTTAAGGCAGACATTCTCACAAGGATCTAATAGATTTCTTTTACTTAATCAAAGCCCTTCAAAGTTGGTGCAGAAAAGATACCCCTTTCCACTTCATCTTTGCCTGTGACGCATAGGGAGGCTGCACAATTGGGTTAATCACTCATCATGTAAACAAAGAAACCTCTCGAGAGCAAAAGAGCAACATGTGTGAGGATTCGTGATGCATAAGGGTTTTTTAAATAGGAACAATGCAATCTATTCAGCAGAGAAGAGTATACCGTGCCAATTAAATATGCTGGGTTCCATAATTATAACAGCAATAATGAATGGAAAGGAGTGTTATTGCTATACAATGAACTTCTGTATTCTAGTCAGCGATCTGTCTCTGATCTAATGCCTTTAGAGTCGTCCACTGATGAGATCCTACTGCAGATGACGTGCTACTATCAATGTGTTACGTGTACTCCCCCACCCAATAAAAAGCCCAACTTCTACAAATAACCTCAGGATGGAGGGGACAAAAGAAGTCTATTCCCTTGATAGAGTTTTGTATATTTTCAATATAAAATTGACAGCAACAATACCACGATTACATCTTCCAAAGAGAAACCACAAGGTTATGAATCAAATGTCATTGAGAGCTGCTTTTCTCTTCAGAAGAGAACTGCAGAGATCTTTTTCCATCCCTGAAAGAGAAAAAGAGCTCAGAGCAAGGAGGAGGAGGTCTTATCTCCCTCCAAGTTGTACAGTCTAACGGTAGCACTGGGTAGGTGTCTTTCCACTGCTAGTGAACCTGAAGAGGCTAGATTAGAAAGGCCGGGAAGACTTTCACTCACAGAGTTAATTCAAAATTGTTTAGTTACTAGTTGCAAGCATCTCAGAAATCTTAAGGATTTCATTCTGGACCATGTGTGCATAGGGTTTCTCTTATCCTCACACACTTATGCTTCAGTGGGTTCAATAAATTTTTAAAAATAAATTACCTCCTAGTCCTTCCATAATACTCAGACCATCCTGGCCTTTCCATGCTCAGGCCAGACTATTTCTAGGTGTTTATATATAATTTATTTAGCCTTCTATTAAACCCTCTACTGATTTCCCACAACAAGATTTAAATTTGGGAACTGGAGATGTATTATACTTAGGTGTTTAGATACCTGCAAAGCAGACCTGAGCTTTTGGCACTCTTTTTCTCCAGTGAGCAGTTAGGTTCACAAAAAAACATACTGTTTCTAGGGAAAAGCCTCTCTTCCCACCCCCCACCCCCACACTCCACCCTGAAGGTTCAAGCATTAAGCTTCTCGATCTTATCCCTGGGTAATAAATGCTACTCCACAGTCATCTACGCAAGGGTTAAGAAAACTGCACACCGCCCTTTTAATTCAGGCTGACTCTCCAAAGCAAACCTTTTCCCCTTGGCCTTGGGTATTCGTTTGCCACAACTGTAAACAACTACTAAGATGAGTCTCCCAAAGGCCAGGCTTTTCAAGTGCTGGAAGTGTGTCACACAATACAATATTTACAAATAGCCCGGAACAATACAACTCAAATACACACAGCTTTACTGGTTTGACAAAATCCTCTCCCACAAGTAACCAAGTGCTGCAGAAACAGGTCAGTGGGCCAAAAACCATGCATTAACCTCTCACTACTGGGTTTATATAATTCCCTCTGAAGATCTCTAAATACACAGTCACTAGTATTTTTTTTAAGTGGCAATAAATAGTGAAAGCAGAAATGACAGTAACAGCCATAGTAACAATGAATTAACACGGTCCACTATCACGCTTTCCCATCTGTATCGCCCTGTTTCGGCTCTTTTGAGCACACTGCCACGACTCTGGCCTGGGTTACCAGAGGTGGAAGTGCCTGTACACCAGAAAAAAATGGGAGAGGAGTAATGACAACTGGTCACTGGTCTATGCCTCTACGTTCACCATTTCTCTTTCACTAAAATCCCTATACGGCCACAGCCTTATTTCTTTCAAGTTCAGATTAATTTAATTCAGGTTCTAGGCCAGTGTTTTTCAAACTTTTTTTATCTCACGACACACTAGAACCTATAGTTAAACATCCACGGCAGACTTAAATTATGTTGATTAAAAAAAAAAAAAAAAAAAAGGCTATACTTACTGTGCTTTGAACTTCTTTTGAAAATAATTTTCAACACCGGTTGAAAAAAATCACTGTTCTAGGCCTATGAACCCATGCTAATTTGCACGGCCAAGTAGAAAGGCTCCAAAAATAATTAGTCAAAAGATGTTTAGTAGGAACAGATCTTCTAAGCCTCCTAACATGAAGCAGAATTTCAGTGTAGGTGTTCGTTAATTTATTCGATAAAGATTTATTAGGCTCCTGACACATACACAGTACTGTGCTGGGTGGCATATGAAATGAAAGTGTGTGTGTGTGTGTGTGTGTGTGTGTGTGTATAAAATAAAGCTCCTACTCTGTCAGGATTTTATGGTCTAGTAGGGTGATAAAACAAAAATACAAATAACTCTAAACAAAACTGATTATAAATCTTGTAAAGATTAAGAATAGCAGTTCAGATAAAGCAAAGGTGGCCAGGGGAGGCTTCATCTTCATACAGGAACGTAAAGGGTGCGTGATATTTCAAAGCATGGATAATGGGAGAAGACAAATGTTGAAAAAAATTCTTAGGGGTGAGAAACTGCAAACTGTGGAGAAGAACAAATGGGGGTGGGGGTGGGGGGCAAACAGATCCACAGGTGCACAGTTGATAACAGCCCTAAGGGAATAAACAGCTGACCCTGAACAAGGGCAGGAGGTCCAGATGTAGGAAACATTTAGTTAGAAAGGGCAGGTGAACCTGGCAACTGTTTGCACATGAAGCATGGAAAGAAGACACGGGTGTCTGCAGAGATTCAAGCCTGGGGGTGAGGGGACGCCTAGGAGAAGGATGGTGAGCTGGAAAATAACAAAAGAAATCAACACGGATAAAGTAATTTATGGGGCTTGCTGCTGGTGGCAGCTGTGGGAGCACCTTTTTCAACTTGGGGTTTTGTCTTTTTGGTGTATTTACATCTTGGGAACCAAGAAGGGTCCTAGATGGAAATAAGCTCTTTTAAACAGAAGAGGTTTAGAGGGGACAGAGGATCCCCAAGGGCTAGCGAGTATAGTTAAGTATTTGACCATGTAGTTCAGGAATTAAAAAACAAAAAAAAGAAAAAGGCCAGGCTGGAGAGAAAGGGGAAAGAAGGAGCAGCCCAGGGAAAGAGGGAAGAATACAGCCAAGGAGAAAGCTCTGGGAAACATGCAGCCAGCAGAGGAAAAAAAGAGCCAGCCTAAGTGCCATGAAAGAAAGCAATCCAAAAGGTACAGGCAGTGCTGCAGAACAAATGGAGGAATTTTTAAAAGGAAACAGGAGTTAATGGTGCCAAATACTGGGGGGCGGGCCAGGAAGATAATGCTTAACGAAGGGCCACTGATGCTTGGTGACCTTCAGAAGCATCATTGCAGTACAGCGGAGGCAGCAGCAGTGAAATGACAAGCTCGGAGAAGGCTGAGTGCTTCAGGGGGACAAATGAGAGGCTGAAGGGCAGCCAAGGAGGAGGCAGGAGTTAAACCCGCGAGGAACAGGCCTGCCTGGCACCTGCGTAACAGCCAGCCACTCACCATGAACCCCCAGGGTTACCTGTTAGTCCTCCCACTCAGAGGCAGGACGCTCCTTCTGCCAACCACCCAATTTAGGTTTGCAGGCCACCGTCACCCGTGCTCAGCAAGGTGCACCGACATCATCAGCGGCCTCTGCTGACAAGTGCCGCATCTCATCTCATACAGAATTAAAACAGATAACAGCAGAGCACAGCCCCGTGAACCTATTAAATATTCTACAAGTAATTTATTTTTGATGTGGAGGAGGGAGAGGGAGGAAAGTAAGGGAAGTTAGAAAACCATCATTATGTTGAAAAGTATCTGTGCATCAACAAGGTAAGGGTTATAATCACAAGACTTAATTGTTCTGTCCTGGCAGAGCCCGGAAATCTATTTCCCTGAACTGAAGGCAAGGAAGGTCTAAGGAAGGCCCTTCCAGTTTGTGTGTCAGTCAACTTGGCTAGCAGCCCTGTCCTCTTTTAAAGGGTTCACGCATACGAAAGACAGTGGAATAGCTGGGTACGGTGGCTCTGGGCTATAATCCTAACACTCTGGGAGGCTGAGGCCAGTGGATTGTTTGAGCTCAGGAGTTCAAGACCAGTCTGAGCAACAGAGAGACCTGTTTCTACTAAATAGAAGAACTAGCCAGGAATTGTGACAAACACCTTGTAGTCCCAGCTACTCAGGAGGCTGAGGCAAGAGGATGGCTCCAAGAGTTGCAGGTTCTTGTGAGGCATGATGCCACGACAATCTACCCAGGGTGACAGAGTGAGGCTCTGTTTCAAAAAAGACAGACAGTGGAGTACAAAATAAGAAAGGAAGAAAGGAGGGAGGGTGCTGAAGAAGAAGGAGATAGGTGTGCACTGGGGAAGGGTCAGGTGATAGGGAAGGCAGAGGAGTCATGTGACCCAGAAAGCACAGGTTCACGGTTAAAACAGGTGGTTGGAGATAGCTGGGAAGAGTAGCTTTAGTTCAGAGTGGCTTGCCTCTTTATCCCTTGAAGAATCTGATCATAACTCAGTCCTTCCAAAAAAGTACACACAAAATATCACATGTTACTTCCAGGGACTCATAGACCCCCTGAAGCCCATTCATGGATCCCATGGACCCCCGCTGGGAGTGCTCTGCTTCGTCACATTTTTTCAGCATCTAGATACCTTTGACTACAACCCTGGAAGCAACAATTCTGTCTGTCCCTGCCTCAGTTTACCAATGCCTTTCCTCCAGAAAAAATGGCTCAATGTCAATATTTGCTAAAACATACAATATTTATATTACCTAATTTGTTTAAAATGCCACTACCCTTCTCCAGTTCAAAAAAAAAAAAAAAATTCAAAAGCAAAAAATGATGTCATTGTCAGAATGACTTCTCACCTATAGGGAGCAGCTAAACGAACAGCTTCAAAAGAGAACGAAGTATATCTTTATGTACCATCTTGTCTCAGAATTGTATTATAGGAAACTCCCCACGTGTCTGCCTTCCTCTCCTTTGTAAAAATCCAGGTATCTGACATTTCACTGCCGGTGGGTACTCTGTAAAAGGTTATGTTTTCACAGTGAAAAACTTCTCACTGACCCAGTGGGGTTTCTACTTCCTCACTCGTCAATTAAGATCATCAGCAAATTTCAGCTTGCTTTAGTGAAGTACAGGTGAGTGAGTGTTTCCACGCTCCCCACGTGCAAAGTGGACAAGACCGCCTCCATCGGGTCATCTCTCAAGCTGCACCTGAAGCCTGAGAACAGAAAGGTTGAAGAGTCAAATTTTTCTACAGAAATAGATATTCAATTTTCCAGTTCTCAGGTGCAACTGAATTTTCCCCCCATTGGGGCCCAATCACCACTTGCAAAAACTGCTATATTAACCACATAGGCCTCTGAGATGATTCGATTTAGACTTTCCACAGTCTTGTTTGCTCGAGTCTGCTGACAGAGACTAGAGGCAATCTGCATCTATTCCCTTTTCCTTTACATTGAGTCAATTAGCAATGTTAAACATTTAACACATTAGTCTTATTTCAGTGAACAAAACAATTCACAGGCAGCCTGGGTAGTAGCAGTGCAAGACAGGGAATGGACCAGCGGTGGAGAAAACAGAATGAGAAGTATGTTTTAGGTGAATGTGTATTTTAAAAAATATAAAAACCTATTCACAATTCGCCGAAGATGGATTGCTTGTTCCTTTCCTTCTACTGACAGGTCCTGAATCTTTATGGGGAACATTAAATTAAAGCGCATAATAGGTTTATGTAGTGTAGTACACATTGGAGACATTAGTCATGTCCCTTAAGCATTCTTCTCATTTTCTAAGCCTGACTTAAGCCCTATTTCCCCACTGATGAGGGAAGTCCGTACTAACCCACAAACCACATCTGCAGTCTGCTGGGCCATTTTTTATATTTGTCAACAGAGGCTGCGTCCTATACTCGAAGCCATTGTGGATTATTAAATTTCCAGCATGTTTGCAGGGAACAGGGTAAAGCTAATAGGGTCTATTCAAGTGGGAAGTTTTTTGTTTTTCCCTTTTCCTCTTTCCAACACACTGTGGCATTAAGGGAAAACAAAAACAAATAAATAAATAAAACAAAAAACAGGTGTTTTGCAGAATCCTGACTAAATTGATGAGCAGAACAATTGTTTTACTCAAGCACAGAAGCCAAATTCATGTGTAACACAGCCAGAAGCTTTGAATACTAGGTCATCTGAAGACATCGTTTGGGTGTTCCAGAACATTCTCTGCCAGTATTTGTATACGTAATCTCCTAATCTGGAGCTATGCTTTCAAGTGATTTCCAGGAGGACTCCTATCTATGGGGATCCAGTTTACAATGTTACAATGTCAGCCTGACCCACAGGAATGCTATTTAAAAGATACACAAACTACAACCACTTATCAGCGCATCTAAGCAAATCGGATGTTAATGAGAACCTGAAAAGAACAGGTTGCTTGCCAGGTAGCGAGGTTTCATTAGCATTATACAGACTGTATTATATTTACTGTGAAATAATTAGAGCCATTGATCTCTGCTGTGAAAACAACTACCCTCAGCATTCAGCATCAGGACTTAAAAAAAAAAAGATATCTTGGTAACAGCCAAAGAGTTAAATAAGAGTTAATAAGCAAGCTTACCCAATGACTGCATGAACGAGGACGAGTCTCCTAATATCCTGAATCTAAAAACTTCCTCATCACCAACGTTTTAACGCAGCAGTTCTCAACCTGTGGGTCGCGACCCACAGGAACTGTATTAAAGGGCCGCGGCATTAGGAAGGTTGAGAACCACTGTTTTAATGGGTCTAGATAGCTATGCTCTGAGTGGCATGAGAGGTTTTTATAAAACTTAAAAACTCAGTAGAAATGAGATATCTGGTTAAAGTCTCAGCATATAAAGGCCAAAGCCCATGGGTACCTGGGAAAAGAAAATAAGGAAATAATTTCACTTAGGTAACAACAGCTAACACTGGTGGAGCTAGTGCCTTGTAAAATGATAAGCATTTTATAGGCATAGATATATACATACTCCATGACCTCGTGAGATAGATACCATTGCCCCATTTTACAGACAGAAAACCAGGGTTCAAACAGGTTAAGTTACTTGCACAAAGTCACACAGTTGGTATCAAAAAAAAGAGACATTTGAATCCTGAAAAATCTTACTCCAGAATCTGCCTTCTTCAACGTGCTATATTTGCTACCCTTAGATTTATTTTTCCAAGTGGTCAATTTTGATCAAATAACCTCTATAACATTTTACAGGAATGAAAAGTAGAATCAGTGTTATAAATTTTAACCTGGGAATTTATAGTGCCTTTGCCTAGGTTTTTCTTACTGTTTTAAAGGAGCACACTGCCTTTAATTCTAGAATGGACTTCTGCTGGAATGGAGTGGCATGGAGTGGAAATTTACTGCCTTCCACTTCAGAGTGAGCAGCAAACATGATTTCCATGTATCCAATCCATTAAAGATTATGGGGCTCCAGGAATACAGCTATGACTTTCAGAGAATGTTCATTTAGCCATACATGTCATTATTTATGTTATTTATTTGTTGGTGAACACAGCAAAAGTCAAAAAAGCTCCAAAAAAATAAAAAAAAAAAAAAAAAAAAGCCTCCCTCATTTTCCCTACCCTGTGGCACCCCCAGGACAAAACTGCAGTGACTTGTAGTACCTAAGTCTGCAGTGGTTCCTGGTCCACCAGAGTGAATGAGGGCAAAACTAGTTTGACATTTCCTGCTGACTGTGATTAGAACATCTTTTAATGAAGCTCACTTCAAATCATTTTAAATCCATTTGCTCATGTCAACATCAATGTACTCAGCATTATCTACCAATTAGTAAACCGGAAAATATTCTTTAGATAATCTGAAATCTCAGTAAAATATTCAGCATGCCATTCATTTACTATAAACTGCCCTGTAAAAACAAATTAGCAAAACCAGCTGTCACAGGACAACATAAACATCCATTCATACAACCCAACTACTTCGGTCTCGGGAAAGGTTTCTCAGAAGAGAGAAAATGTGGTGGAAATATAAATCCACAAATGTTTCAATGGATAGGCAGGTGTCTTCAGCACACGTTTGCACCAAAAGCGGGTGTCCATATACCTCTATGTGTGAGAGCAAACTTGGACGGGAAAGGAAAGGGTTAAACGCTCTTGACAACTCTTTCCATGATGATCCAGAGTCTTTTCTGTTGCAGTGAGTCTAGAAGGCCAAAGGAGTTCTTCCATTGGTCATGCTTCATAAAGATCAGAAATGTCAAAGAGCATGAAAGCTGACCAAATATGAATACGATTACGCTTACGCAAAGGAGCCATCAGTTCAATGACAAGACCCAGATTCTGCACAGCCCACTTACACACACTGCAGAAAGCACCTCCAAACATACAGGGAGCCGGTGAGCACATCACTCGCCAGCCAACATGGACTCCTCCTTCCTACAAGTCAGCCTGACAAAATTCTATAATTTAAACACGGCAGTATTTCAATAGCTACCTTCCACTTAGGGCCCTTTTAGTATTTTTCATTTTAGTGCATTGGTTATAAATAAACTACGGCGGCACCTGTTAAGAGGGATTAAAAAACGCTTTTATAGTATGAGAGACTGGGTGAGAGCGTGTTCTCTGATGAACGCGCTCATGATATGCAGAAGGCGTCTGTAGTGGAGGAGCAGGATTCCTCAACAATGATTTCCACTGAAGAATCTAAATTAGGCTTCAGTCACTGATGACTACTTCGACCTTCTAAACGATATGGAACACTTCAGAGTGGGTACCTAACACAAAAGCTGCCAATCACGGGAGGGAATACGCTTGAATACGCAAACCCAACTGGGGGAAGGTAGAGAGGATTGAGGGTGCAAGGCTGCCTTTCCTTGGAGAGCTGTGATCCCTAAATGATGGATGGAAGCACCAGGACCAGCACGGAAGGTGCCCACAAACAGGCTCACAGAGCATTTCCTAAATGCTCCTAGGGCCAACTATGAAGCAGCTCGATTTCCAGGACATTTCCATTTTGAGATATGCTGGGCGTATCAAGGCATAAAGAAAGAAATGTACTCAGAAGCAGGTGGTTTGTCACCAAGTCCCTACTCAAAGGCTACGCTGAGCATGGAAAAGGTGCCATAACAAGGACCCCTTGGACGAAGACCACTCTAATTTTTAACTTTTTGCAAAGGAGAAAAGTGATCTAAAACAGTTTCATCCTTTCATGAGTGAGTTTATAGGCACACTAGCGTTTTTCTCCTTACTCTACACCAAGCCAAAGCAAAAACATAAGGACCTTCAAACAAAAGAACAAAAAAAAAATTAAAGGAACTTAAAAAAAAAATTTTAATCACAAACCCAGTCACATCCATACATCCTCTGGAGAGAAGTCATAAATTTGTCTTAAGTTTACATTTCTCTTCTGAACATGAATTATTAAGAAAAGCATTTCATCTCGATTATAGGCAGCAATAAATTAAAAGTGAATATATTCTATAAGTATTTAATTTCATAATGAGATGCTACACTCAGCTTGTGCTTTTCATAGAGAAAAAGGCTTAATTGAACAAAAGCATTCTATATATGATATCCATAAGAAAGACAAGCATAAATTTTAAGAATTTACAAGTTTTCAACATTACATCCCCATCTCTGATATTTACCAAAATTGTATTTAATACTTTTCCCACATTTTGCAAAACAGCTGCATGATCACTAAAAACATTCACGTCACAGACGAAATTACAAAGAAAGACTGTAAGTACAATGTCAGTCTTGTATTCCCAGCACTACATTATGTGAGATGAACAGGCGCTCCGGGAAGAAAAAAGTTTGAAGACACCAGACTTTGAGCTTTCTCCACCATAATAAAGGCACGCCTAGAACAGGTGATTCGCCAACTCACGAAGAAAAGAACAGACAAAACTTCATGAACAGGGTATTTGTTCCACTTCTGAAATTTAGTTTCTATTTAGACTACAATTTCAAAAAAAAAAAGAAAAGAAAGAAAGAAAGCAATTAGCAACTTATCACAGAAATAGCTGATGCACCTTCCATCGTGGACGGGGCTATGTCTGTTGGGGGTGGAATGCCTGTTGGGGGTGATATGCCTGTGTTTCTTTCAGAAAGGCAAAAGGAGAGGGGAGGTGGAGAAGAAGCAACTTAACTGTGATTCTTATGTGAGCTTTTTAGTTTTCAGAAATAGAAATCATACAGTTGTACCCCAAATTTTCATGTTATCCCCTGGATCAGCAAATGAATGTAAGTCTACAGAAGACCTGGACTGGGGCAGGCTGCCTACGATGCAATATATATATGTACTCAACCTTTCAGAGGCCGGCTTAAGAGCTAAACAGTTCCGTCAAAATAAATTCTTATGGAAGCTCTGATTTCCACTTCTGCCATTATAATTACGACTAAGTACACTCACTTACCCTTCACATAAGGCACTTCAACCACTCCTCTGTACCAATAGCAATAGCTCATGCTTACCGAGCACCTTTGATGTCCCAGACACGGTTCTAACAGTTTTACATATCTTAACTCATTTCATACAACAACTCTATGACATTAATGTTATTATCCTCCCCACGTTATAAAGGACGAGTTTGAGGTTCAGAAAGGTTGAATGACCTAAGATCGAGCGGAAAGGAAATAGTAAGGCCAGGATTTAAACCCAGATCATTTGTCTCCTGAGGCATCCCTAAGTACAGTGTAGGAAGTGGTGCTCTCCGATGACATGAAACTGTAAGCTGCTTCTATGCATTAACCCATGACCACATGGAACTTTCACGTAACCGAATTAGCCTCAACTTACAGGGCTTTTATCTTCAGGTTCTATGATCCAGGGCAGTCGTTAATGTGAGCATTAGTTTTCTAATCAGCAAAATAAACAAAAAAATAATGCCCACTTAACATGCTATTGTGAGCTATGATATGATGCATGTTAGAGTGCTCTGTGATGCACCACAAGAATGTTAGTTTCTATTATAATGATTAAACTCAGAATGTCATCTTCTCTTTCTTTCCCTTAGACCACTGGACAGTTCCATTAATTAGGTGTGTTAGGGAAAGAATAAAAACTAAATAGAGAACCAAGTACCAAAGTAGTTTGAAATTGTCTTCAAATAATACTGATTAAAAGTAGCCATTGACAATGAAACAACATTCTTGGCAGGGCATTGTGTCAAGAAGCCCATTTAACTAGCCTAATTTATTCTACTGGAAAAAAACATAAAAAGCTTTCAGATACTATTAGAAAGTAAGCTATCATCCATTAAAACTAAAGTTGAATGGAAAAAATTTAAGAAATGCAATAGATTTGTCAAAAAGTCAAGTAATATTTCTTACCATTCATTAACGATTATAAAGCACTAAAACTTGAAGCTCTGTACAAATTAGGGTGTCTGCAGAGCAGACCATGAAACGCCGTATATATCATTCAATACAGTTACCAAGTGCCTGCTATGAACAGGATTGCTTCTGTGAAAAGGTATTTTTTTAATGTGGTCTCCTAGTGGAGTTAATAATAAAAGGTCCCTCTAAAGTAGGACAGGGATTGTCCAAGGACATTACCTACCAAATCTAATCTCACTCATCCCTGCAATACAATAATCACATGAAGTACACAGTATTATCCCAGTTTTTCAAATGAGGTTAAAAAAGGCCAAACAATGTGAGCCAATCACTGCAAGTGAAGGGCCCAGAAGTCAAAAAATCAGCCACAGTCTGCAATGCCCACTCCCTTTCCTCAGGGAATCAGGGGTGCCCCTGACTTGCTAACCAAGATCCCCTCTAACACCAGAGGACAGGGAATTAATGAGTATGTTGGGTGGCCTAACACAGCCAAAAGCTGCCCAAGCACAGACATCTCTCAAACATTCAAGCACACTTTCATTCTACTCAGTAACAGATTTACTGTTTTGATGTTTAAAAATTGTTTTGCCTCTAACATATTAATGAAATTGACACAGCAAAGTTTTGTACCAAATATCCCCTATGCCAGTTTAGGGAACCACATCACACCACCCTACCTGTTGAAAGCACAGAAAATATTCATGGCAGTCAACCCAAGTAACACGACCAACAAGGACAAATGAGGCGGACAGGAACAGCGCACCCACCGCCCAGAGGGTAAACCGAGATTTCCTCCCGGAAGTGAATGTTGAGCCTGATGTTTAAAATGAAGAATCGGAAGTGGCTGAGAAAGAGGGGCACAGGTATTTAGGGCAAAAAAGTGACAGACGCCAACCAATGAGAATACAGGCTCCTTAAAGCAGCCTCATAATGCACTGGTTCTCAGCACGCATGACAATGACTTGCTAAATAAACACAATCAAATGTCTAGGCTCCACCCCCAGAGTTTCTGACTCACCAGGTCTGGAGCAGGGCATTCTAAACGTTCCAGAAGACACTGACGCCGGTGGCCTGGACACGAGGCAGGCTGGGTCTTGGGATCTCAGAGGGGGAGGGGACATGCTTACCAGCATGGACTGGAGGGTTTCAAAGATGAGATGGCCCTGAACTATGCTTTAGTTTCCAATCAGTGGAATGGGGGAGAAGGGAAACAGCCTGGGTGGAATGAGTGGTAGAACAGGGACCATCTGGTTTAGCGTGCAAGGGGTTTGTGCACAGGAGCTAACACGGCATTGGACTAAGGTGATGGTCAATCAAGGTAGGAGGAAGAGGGCACAGGAGCTAAGAGTCATGGGAAAGGGTAAGAGGAGCTAGGTCCAGACCAACTTCAAACAAACGAGCAGCAGAAATCGACTATGGATTTGATCACACCAGGGTCAGAGAAAGAGAAAGGTCAAAAATGATTCCCACATTCCAAAGGGCGAGTCTACCCACAGAAAAGAAAGGGGATACTGGGAGTAGATGCTTATCTGCCAAGGTGAGGGGAAGTGGAGCTCAGTCTTATGTATAACTTTCCACTATCTAAAGATCATCCTAGTAATTTTATCCTATAGTTAAGTAGACGTAAGAAGCAACCGAGGGAAAGTCCGTTAACGGCAGAGCAGAGATATGGGTTTGGAGTCAGACGCCCTTGGAGAAAAGCTGAATCTCCATGAGTAAATGGACTCTCGGGAGGAAAAGCGTATAAAAGAACAGAGTGAAGAGTGACTGGGCAGAAGCCATTAGAGATGGCTCTACAAAGACGTGCATACATATGTGTGCACGGGGATGTATGCCTACTTATTATCATATCAACGTGCAGTCTGTAACAATCACAAGTTAACTAAATGTGACATTCTTCAGAATTCTCCAGTTTGCCAATATTGAGTGTTACTTTATAATTTAGTGCCACGTTAGAGCCACTCTTTCACCCTTACCGAGTTCCTCGCATGAGCCATCTGGATGCAAGTTACTCTTAGCCCTTCTGCGTTCTCGCATTCGCAAACCCTAAACATCCTTCCTTGCCACACAAGGAACATATATTTCTACTACTCTCCGTAAAATAGACGAAAATGACATCCAAGTATCTTGGATTTCTAAAAGAATGTTATACCTTGTTAAAGACACTGAAAACTAATTACATCTGGTAATTAATAGCCTAGCAAGCAGGAAAAAACTTGAACTTCACATTTGAGATCTATGTATTGTCACATGTACTCTTTCAAAAACGTACTGCTCAAGCATTCCTTAAAACCAAACATTTCAACCAGGAGCAAAATAACTAAGATGAGAACCGGGCCCAGCATAACTCTCACCACAGGTTTCAAAGTCAGAGCAGCCTCCCTAGTTTGAACAGCAATTCAATCATTTGCTAGTTGAATTACCTTAAGCAAGGCATTAACTTGATTAAAACTCAATTTTCTCAACAGTAATCTGAGGTTTAAAAAGTAACTACCTCAACTGGCAAAAAGACAGACACGTTGATCAATTAAATAGAAAGGCCCCAAAATTACAGCCACACCAACATGGCCAATTGATTTCTGACAAAAGTGCAAAGGCAGCTGAAAGGGGAAAGAGCAGCTGAACATTCATATGCAGAAAAGATAAACTTTAACCTATACCTAACACCTTATACGAAAATTAACTCAAAATGAATCACAGACCTAAATGCAAAATGTCAAACTATAAAACTTTTAGGGAAAAAAAACAGGGCAAAAGCTTCATGACCTCGGGTCAGGCAATAAGGTCTTAGTTACTTTATCAAAAGCACATTCTATAAAATACAAAATTGATAAACTAGACTTCATGAAAATTAAAAACAGAGAAATCTTAACTGAAAATCTTGGCATGAGACAGGTGTATACAAAAACGGTTCTGGAAGCTCACGGGGCACTGTCCATGAGGGAAATTTCAGCCAATAAACAAATGACTGTCTTGGAACACCCTCCCTGTTCACGTGATCTGGCTCCCAGTGGCTTTTTCCTTTATGCAAAGGTAAAGAAAATACTGAAAGGAAGACATTTTGATGACATTCAGGACATCAAGAAATATATGATGACAGCTCTGATGGCCATTCAAGAAGGAGTTCCAAAATTGCTTTGAAAGGTGGACTAGGCGCAGGCATCAGCGCACAGCTTCCCAAGAGGGGTACTTCAAAGGTGACCATGGTGATATTCAGCAGTGAGGTATGTAGCATTTTTTCTAGGATGAGTTCATGAACTTAACTGTCACACCTCATCTATATTTGGTCCTTGGTATTCACGAGGGCTAAAAAGGGGTTCCAGAATCCCCTTGGATATCAAAATCCCCAGATGCTCAAATCTCTTACATAAAATAGACTATTTGCATATAACCTATGAACGGACATCCTCCCCTATACTTTAATTGATCTCTAGATCAATTATTTATAATACCCCTAGACATCGAGCCAAGAGAAATGAAAACTTAGATCCACAAAAAACCTGTACCCAAATATTCCCAGCCAAATTATTCAAAATGTCAAAACTGGAAATAGCCTAACTGCTCTTCAGTAGACGAATGGACAGACTACGGTACTTTGTACAATGGAAAAACTGCTCAGCGGTAAAAAGGAATGGTCTACCAACACATGCCATAGCATCAGTGAATTTCAGATGCAATAAATTAAGTAAGTGAAAGAAGCTAAATTCAAAAAATCACATCCAGCATGATTCCATTTCTATGGCATTCTGAAAAAGCAAAACCCATAGGAATGGTGATCAGTAGGGCTCCCAGAGGTTGGTGTAGGAGGGAGGATTTGACTATAAAGGGAAAGCATAAGAGGTCTGGGGTAAGAGAATTGTGTATTAACTGCTCATGTCATAATGTAGTTACACGAGTCTATGCACATGTCAAAACTCACAGAACGCTACCCCAAAAAATGAACCTTAGTTCAATGTAAATTTAAAAATAAAATCTTAAAAGTATCAATTAAACAAAATTATCAAGAGAAAAAACCTTAGTCTCATACAATAGTTGCGAAAATTCAATGAAAAGATAAATATAATTTGCCCGTACCAAGCACTCAGTAAAATTTTCAATTATTATGATATTAACACAATCTCAGTGTTTAATAAGCAATTTCACATTCAAATCAAATCAATACATTTATAAAGAATCAACGATGTCCTGGCTCAGAACTGGCTTCCATAATAAATGTAAGACATATTTAGTATCTATACTGTCAAGAGTCTCAAGAATGTAATTTATGTTCTGACTTTATAATCTAAAAACAAATTTAAAATTCAGTTACAAAATTATTTAGGAGCAAAGTCAACACTAAATTATCAAAACTAAAAATGACCGAGGCCAGATAATCCAAGATCATGTCCACTTGATTGTTAAGTGTACTGGGGTAACTGAGGATTAGTTTGTGCTTTTGTTTTTTCTTCAGAGGCAGATTTATCTCACTTTAGAGGCTTAGGCCCTGAGCCTTAGTCCAATATTACCATGAGTTTGTATGCTCTATGCTGCAGGCAGCACCAGGAGGGGCCAGGAGCACGCCGGATGGTAGCAAAAAGTGACCCTAGAATTGAACATTCTATATTGCATAATCCACTCTGAGAAAATATACATATTATTGACATCACTGGATACCCCAAACAGGTTAGTCAACATTTTACGCAGTAAGAAAATCAGGGGGACAAAGACTTCCTAGTTAAAAACTCTCTAGGAAGAAAGACGGCTTAAAATCCACAACTGCATCTAGCTCATAATGAGGTAGCTGAAGTCTGACCTCCTACCATGCCAGTGAACAAGCCACAGGGCACGTATCGTAACCAAAAGTTAAGGATACACCAGCTTCCACTGAAAAAGAGATGTCATTCAAGAAATAAATATAGCATCTAAGCTCTTCGGTAATTTCATTTCTATTATCTGCTAACCTTTATACCAATGATTTTCAAATGGTAAATCTTAAAATAAATGTAATAGATCCTACCCAACATTTTTTTTTTTTTTTAAGGAAATAGAGTAGAAGTGCATAGGATAGAACAGAACAGGTCAGGATATGGTCGGGTAGCATAGCCTAGACAGGGTAGGGTAGGATGGGATGGGATGGGATGGCATGGGATGGGATGGGATGGGATGGGATGGCATGGGATGGCATGGGATGGCATGGGATGGGATGGGATGGGATGATACATAAAGGTGGATAAGATACCTGGATAGCTTTGGACTGATGGGAAAGGAAAAGGAATTATGAGAGCACACTGAAGAAAAAAAAATCCAGGTACACTGAACAGAGTAAAGGATAAATACATCTTATAAATTTTATTGTACATATGATGCCATAAATCATGGTAAAAAAAGAAATTGAAACACTGTCTTAAATGTTATCCAGGGAATAGTAATGCCTTATCTCAAACCTCTTTAAACGCACATTTCCGTTCTCTTCCCAAGGAAAAGAATTCAATGGTCATTTCTAAGAAAAAGAATCACCTATTCAGCTTTATGTAACCAAAGCAGAAGGGAAGAAAATGTAAAATATAAGACTGATTTCTAAATTTGCATTGAGCCAACAGATCCATAAATAACATCCACAATGTCCACACTGTGCCCGAAGGTCTACCTCATCGTTGTACTGAAAACAGTAAACTTCACAGCAAGGGTCTGAAATAGCCATCTCTGCTCCACTCTGCGTGCTAACAAACTAAGCTTGTACATTGAAAATGGCAATAAAAGGCTAGACCCTGTGCATTTTCTTAGTAATCCTATTTGCACTGATGACACCTCTGCAAAAGGGCAAACTGGCCGCCCTGGTCTCTCATCGAGACTGCTGCTGCAGCTGGGGCCCAAGCAGAGTCAGACCAAACACACAGGAACACAAGAAAAGAAACCTACACATTCCACACAGTGGAGTCGGGATCTAGAAAAACAGCATCCAGGTAAGATCCTGATGTTTCCATCCCAAAATCCCCAGGTACGGTGTTTAGGATTACATAATATGTAACTTTAAAATGGAAGAAATCCAGTATTCAGGACACCAATAACGCTTTAAACAAAAAACAAAGCCCATCAATTTGGTAGCAACTAAATACCACAGCAAAACAGGTAACCTGCCACCGTGATAACAACTGAGATGTGAGAAACTAAATGGCAGATCATCTAGAAAAGGGTTAAAAATCAGACAGTAGTTTTCAAGAGTAACAAATATAAATACCTCTTCCAACTAGTAGGTATCCAGACAAAAATAGGAGTAAATGAAAGGTTTCTACAAAGCCCAATATATATTTTCATGTCGCACCCATTTCAACTGCTTTTTGGACCCTTTAAATAGCAGGTTTTATCTTTCCTTTTTCTCTAATTAGAAGGTAACCTATATTCATTATCGAAATTTCAAACACTATGCAAATGTAACTTCGAGAGTAAAAGTCCTTTATAATCGCAGTCTCCAGAGATAACCATTGTTAAGAGCTTTGTTTTCATTCTTCAGATTTTAAATGAGCATACCAATTAGATAGTATACACTATAGATTAATTATACATACAATGCTTGTGAGTTTTTTAAGAAAAAAATAGGATCATCTACATATACAGTATTCTGCAACGTGCATTTTTTTTTTCACCCTTCTGCTACACCCTGGAAACCTTTTCCTGTCAATGGACATAAATCTACATCATTCTTTTTAATGGCTACAAAGAATTCCATTATATGGACAGACCATAATTTATTTCACCAGTCCCTCACTGATGGACACTTGGACTGCTTCCAGTTTTTTCTATTAAAAACAACGCAGCAGTTATATCCTTCTACGTATATATTTGTACGTTTATAAAACTATTCTGTTTGGGGTCAAAGAATATGCTAAACTTTTTTAAAGATAGTCACTTAACTTTAATTCATACTACCATATATCCTTGAGAAAGTGGCAAATGCTCTAATTGCTTAATTATTTTGATGTTCATCTTTAATACTTTTTCGAGAATAATTTATTCGACTCAAAATTAATTGCACAGGAATTAAGTCAGAAAGGTATGAGATAATGCATTCCTGATCACTTATTAGAAAATATCCTTTGTCTAAATTCTGCATGAAAATATTCCAGTGGCAAAAAATTTCATGTATCCCCCAAATCATTCAAATACTCTTAAATCCCTCTTTAGACTTGGAAAATCTTCTCAAACTTAAATAGAGTCACTGTAATCACAGTTTCACGTTTGTCTTCCAAAAAAAGAAAGAAACGCTAGGATCCCCATCACACATACTGCTTCAGAGCCCAACCCCAAAAAAACCCTACAAAATTGTCACTTCTAAATGAGTACATAAGAAATTCAAATACAAAAAGTCATGACATTCAGACTCTGATTTCCAATAAGTCACCCAGGACACACATCATGGCAAACAAAATACTTGCTGAGAAATATAGTTGCCAGGGCAACCATAACTGACCTTTCATGTTTTATTTATCAATCGTATTGCTGAATTGTTCTCATTCTTGGAAACAAAGGGGGGAAACGTATTATAAAAACTGTGATAATTAATTAAGGATACCCTGCTGCACACTGAAGCACTCCTGCCAAATCTGTGTTTATCCAACAGACATGCTATTATCTGCTTCTTGTCTGGGCGCAGGACATGGATGGTAGACCCCAAAGAGGCATTCCCAAGTTTACCAATATTACACACGATAGTCTAGATGGAAAGAGCATTAGAGTATTAACATAACCATGAGTTCTCAACAAATAGACAGATATGAGAATTCTTTGAAACTGGATCATTACGACCTCTAGCACTTGTGTACTCTGGAAACAATAAAGGAAAGGTAGAATTAATAGAAGCATAAGTGAATAAATCCACCTGTCTAAAATTATAATGTTCAGAAAACAAAAATTCTAAACATTTCAGTATTTAAGCTCCACTCTTTTATAAGTCCCAGATAACATTCCCATCTAATAAATATCATCTCCACTTAGGAAAAGAACATGTAAGTCTACGTATTCTTAGCATCCTAGAACATAACTATACCTGCTTGAAGCCGGCAGAGAAGGAAAAAAAAAAAAAAAAAGATATAGAATTCCCAATGTACAAAATAGGAAAGGAAGCAAAAAAGAGAACCCTGAGCTCTAAGTCAGAAGGCCTGGGGCTTAGCTCTGGCTTTGCAATCACTTGAGTAAGTCACTTCACTTTCTGAGCCTGTCTCCTGGTTTATAAGATAAGGTTTGTCTAGATGATCTCGCAAGTCACCGTTAGCTCTAAATTTCCATGATGTACTAGTAGATTGCCTTTCCCTCTGAAAATGAAGGAAGAGCTCAAGGCCATCTCAAAACCAATCTGTCCAGTAAAGAGATGTATTGAGCCTGCTGTTCAGGGGAGGACAATCAGAAACCTAGGGGACTGGGATCACTACAGCATGAAGCTTTCAACCTCAGCAGGATGCTCTCTACAACCTTGCGAGTTCCCTGGGAAGAACGTTCCAAGCATTCCCAGTTTCCCACTCACCCCAGCTCCATCTCGCATCACCAGGTGCAGCCCTGGCTCCTGCCTCCACAACGAGGTCCCCCCTTGGATGCTCCACCCTGCAGTGTACAAGCTCACCTATTCCACTATCTCCATCTCAGAAGGAAAAGAAGTCTCCCGCCACCCACTCCTCTCAAGCAAATCCCCCCTCCAGAGCCTCATCATGTTCCTCGCTAGTCAGGGACCAACTCACTCCCTTACCTTCAATCTCACTTGGGACTACCTCTTACTTTATAAATATAAACACAAGCCTTCTCAAGACTCTCTCATCTAAAAAATACAAAAAATACACATATTTAAAATTTCCCTTGGTCCTACATCTCCTGAGATCCCTGGGAGGAGGGTATTTCAAACATGCCAGTTTCCCACCGGCCCCAGCTCCATCTCACAGGCCTACACCTCCTTAATCCTACATCTGCTTATTTCTGCTTCCTTCTCCCTCCCCAGTAAGCTTCTTACAACACTTGTCCACACGTGCAGTTCCTGTTCTGCATTTCCCATTTGCCTTGCCCACTGCCATCTTGTTTCCACACTCACTGCTGCAATGAGAGACCTAGAGCTCCCTGCAGGTGCCTAAGAGCACATCCTGGATGGCCTCCTTTCTCCTACCTGACCCCTGGAGCATCTGACACTGTTGCTCACGCCCCTCCGTAGAACTCTCCTCTCTCTCTCAGAGGCCAAGACTAAAGCCTTTCCTGGTTTTCCTTGAAGTCTCTGGCAGCTCCTTCATTTCTCTCGGCAATCCATCTTTTCCTGCCTACCTCGAATTGCTGCCCTTCCCTCCTCTGCTTCTTCCCACCCAGTGTACACATCCTTCCTGGAGATGTCGTCCATGGCCCTGGCTCCAAACGATTACTACAGAGTGCTAGTAGATAGTTCCACGGGGATGTGCCTCTAACTCGACCTCTCCAGTGTCACACATACCGTCTTTTACTCCCAACACTGGCCACCTTCTATGGTCCCTATCTTGGGTAGTGAACCTACTCAGGCAGCCAAGCCAGAACCTGACCATGAGCCTAGACTCCTCGTCTCCTCACTCCCTAGATCAATTATAAAATTCTATACTCCTGACTATATCCTGAAACCAAGATCCTCCCAAACTACAAATACCTGGGTTGACACCTCTCCCCAACCCCCCTCCTACCTCACGTCTCTAACCGTCCCCATTCATTCCACACCCTCCCCTCACTACCCCCAGGGGCACTCTGCATGGAAGGAAGCTCAAATTCCTCATTAGTGTCAAGTTGGTCTTGCGTGATTTGACTCTTGTGCACTCTCCAGCTGTCCGCTAGGACACTGCTTCAAAGGCTTTTCTCCTCAGCCATAACAAACTGTCTGTCATTTCCAGAATCTCCTCTGTTTCTATGTTTCTGTATCTTTCCACACTCTAGTACCATCTATCTGGGCTATCTCCGACCTATCTTTTAAGACCTAACTCAAGACTTAAGTCTTTCCTAACTTGGCTGGGCACGATGGTTCAGGCCTGGAATCCTTGGGAGGCCAAGACAAGTGGATTGGTTGAGCTCAGGAGTTCAAGACCAGCCTGAGCCAGAATGAGACCCCATTTCTACTAAAAAAAAAAAAAAAAAAAAATATATATATATATATATAAATATATATATATATATAAAAATTAGCCGAGCATGGTGGTGAGTGCCTATAGTCCGGCTACTTGGAAGGCTGAGGCAAGAAGATCATTTGAGCCCCAAAGTTTGAGGTTGCCATGAGCTATGATGATGCGATGGCACTCCACCTAGGGCGACAGAGTGAGACTCTGTCTCAAAAAAAAAAAAAAAAAAAATGCTCCTCTTCTGTGCTTTCTCAGCATTCCCAGACTATGTCTGTTATGGTTCTTGGCACACAGTATGGTTATTTTTACTGTGTCTTGCACAAGAATCCAAAATATAAGTCCCTTGGGGAAGAAATCCTACATAATTCATTTTTGTAAACCAGGTACCTACCACAGTGTCTAGCACATAGTAAATCTCTCTCTCTCACACACACGCACACGCTGACAGGTGTGCAGCCTTCACTCAAAAGGCATCGGAAACCTAAGCACAAAATTTACAGTCACGTTAGTTTTAACTCTCGGCTGAACAGTATACCCTGAGGCTTCTCTACATTCACTTAGTCCAGGGCCCTCTTGAGTCTGGGAGTGATTTCATTTGTCATCAGAAGTAGAGGTGAAAGACCTCATGACTTTGTTTCTCTTCTAAAATGGTTAAATCCATTTTGGATATCGTGGAATTCCTTAAAGACTTACCTCCTTTAAGGAGCTAATGATCTCAAAAAATCTGTGAGATATATCTCAAGAAAAAGATAGTAGTGAGGTTTGGGTATACATGCATTCCTGTGCATAAATGTTTTTAAACATGTAATAAAACAAATGGGACTACACAGGAAAATTGTGTTTTCAAAGGGAATATTCATTCCTTATGTTAGGATTTGAAAGTTAACTCAAACGTCCTTCAGATGTGTTAGTTACTATGCTTCAAATCACTGTCATTGGGCAAGCAGCAAACAAGCAATAATTATTTCACATTTTCCTCTCTCTTCTCCCATCTTTAAATCCACAATATCTCACTCCAACTGATGTCTGTAAATCCAGTCTGTCCCAACTTTTCTCTAAAACTCTTAAAACTATTTGAATGAAGTGTTGAGCAGCTGTCAGTTATGGATTTGAAAATAAAAAAGAGCCTGAAAATTGTACGTTCAGTATAAAAAGATTAGGTGAAGCAATTCAGAATGTTTAAGAACTTTAAATCAAGTTAAAAGCAGTTACTATGGCCAGACATCGTGAAGCTCCGCTTAAGGGATGTATTAACCTGGCGGTCAAAACTATTTAAAATGAATGATTTTTTTTTTCACATTTCACTCACTTTCAGCAGAACAAATAATAATAATAATAACAATGTGAATTGCCGTACGCCAGTATAGTTATGTTAGCAGTCACCTTCAAAATTTAGCTTCCTAAAGACAAAGCTTAGAGCTATTAATCTATGCATTAGATGAGCTTTACCCTTCTAAGGCCAAAAGAGATAATTCTTCAAATGAGGGAAGGACAATTACGATATCCCAGATGCTTTCAGACACCAAAAGTAAGAGAAAAGTCGAGAAAGTTCACAATTCGGATGCCCACAATAGCTGAGCCCAGCATTCAATATAAGCCTACTGAGTTTGGAGTCAGTATCAATGCAACTCAACTCTTCTTCCTGTCTCTCCTCACCAGTTAATGCTATTGATGAGCATCAGAATTTAGCTTTTCAACTTATTTTATTCTAAAATGCTGCCCAATGTGGTAGCCAACAGCCACATGTGGCTAAATATAAATTAATTAAAATTAAATAAGATTAAAAATTTAGCTCCTTATAAAAGCCATACTTCAAGTACTCAGTAGTCACATGTGACTATATTGGATAACAGATACGAGATTCTTCCATCATCTCAGAAAGTCCTATTAGATAGTACTAGAGACATGGCTGGCGAAAAGATGCTAGACTGGTCAGCCCAGGTTCCAGAGCTCTACTGCTAAACTGAGCTGCTTTCTGATTCCCTATCTATAGAAGACCAGCCATCTCCTAAAGCTGGTATAAAATGTCCACAAGTATCTGTCTTTTACATCGAGGATTTAAGGAGATGCGGACCACAACTCAGCATGTTGCCATGTTAGGCCTGAGCTGCACCCTCTCTGCTCAACTGTAAATCAAAACGCTTCCATACATCAATTTTAATTCATGACCCCCTACTAACTAATATGTGCTAAGGAACCATGCACACTCTTTCTGGACTTTGCACAGCATGCTGAAAACCAGGGTGACAAACATTAATCTACCTAAAGAATAGGAGTTGCCGTTAAGCTGACCCAGGTTCTTCCTGTCATCCTCAAGGTGCTCCTTGTGCGGCACTAGCATTTGTTTTCTTCTCTAGTGCTGGTGGTGAAGGCAGCACACTCCCAGAAAAACAGCCTCCATCTATCCTCCCTCCGTGCGGAAGCCTGCCAAAGCTGTCATTCATCACGTGAAATACAGGGACAGTCATGAGGTTCATTAATTTGTTCTTTATTCAATCCCACTACTTCAATATTAATTAAACAACATTTTAAGTAGCATGGGCAGGCTGAACAGGCTCGCCGTGGATCCCTATAGCAAGCCAAAGACACAATTTGACAGACTACTGTATGAAATGGACTCTGATATCAAAGAACCTGCAATCTGGTTCTGGTGTTGCCACATCCTCGCTGTATGACTGGATAATTCATGTACGTCTAATTCATTTGCTTAAAGAACCTCCTCCCCAGACTTCAGTCTTTTCTAAGACGATACTCTCATCTTTAATGACTCTTCAGCACCTTAGTTAAACAAGCTTCTATCCCATATCATCCCTGCCCATCTCCCACCTGTTACCACTCCTGCTTCTACAACATTAATCTCTGGTCCTCTGACTAATCCATCCTGGTGCTTACTTACCAGTGTTCCTCATTCTGTCCCCAACACACCCTCCTTAAGGTTCTACCTCTTTGTACCACCCCTTCAAGATCAGTACTGCCCTGTCTCCAGCACTTAATATCTCTACTCTCGATTTCTCTGCTAAATGCTACTACATTTCAAACTGCTTTCTAAACATTTCTACCTGAATATTCCAATAGCTCAAGTATAACATATCCAAAACCAAGCTCGTGGTTTCCCTTACTAAAACTTTTATTTCTGTTAATTGAAATAGCCATTCTCCTAGACACTCAAGTTTGAGATCAAAGCACACCTTCATTTTTTACTGTCTTTCCTGGTTTTGTTTATTTTTATTATTTTTTTTTTATTAAATCATAGCTGTGTACATTAATGCAATCATGGGGCACCATGTACTGGTTTTATATACAATTTGACATATTTTCATCACACTGGTTAACATAGCCTTCCTGGCATTTTCTTAGTTATTGTGTTAAGACATTTATATTCTACACTTAGTAAATTTCACATGTACCCTTGTAAGATACACCGTACAAAATCCTACCTTCTTTAAGAAGCATTCCCATATTTCTCAAGTAGGAATTAATCTATATCTTCTCATTCATGGATTTGTCCATTCATTCACTAAACTATTATCAATAACCTGCTATGTGGGATTGAAACTGAGCCAAATGAACATGATACTTGCTGCTGTAGTCTGAATGTTTGCCCTTCCGCCCCCAATTCATAGGATGAAACTAATCACTAAAGTGATGGTTTTAGAAAGTGGAGCCTTTGAGAGGCAATTAGGTCAGGAGGACAGAATCTTCATGACTAGGATTAGTGCCCTTATAAAAGAGGCCCCAGAGAGCTGCCTTGTTGGTTCCACCATGTGAGGACACAGCTGCAAACTAAGAAACAGGCATTTACCAGTCACTGAATCTGCTGTCACCTCGATCTGGAGACGTTTTAGTCTCCAGAGACGTGAGAAATAAATTTCTGTTGTTTATAAGCTACCCAGTCTATGGGATTTTGTTACAGCAACCTGAATGCACTGAGGCACCTGCCTTCTTAGAATTCATGGTTTCATAGGGGAATACACAGTAACTACATGGTATTAACCAGCAGCCTTGTTACTGCTATAATGGATGAAGTTCAGTTGCATGCAGATCTGGGAAGATCCCTTGGAGAAAGTGCTTTCTAAGGTAAGTAGGAGTTACCCAGGTAAACAGAGAGGATCAGGGGCAATATACAAGGCTGGGAGACAGCTTCATGAAAGGATTGAAAGATCCTTAATGAAAAGGAAGTACAGAATGTTTTGAGCTTGGAGCATGAGGAGGAAGGAAGTAGTGGCAAAAGAACTTAGTGAAATGGTGCTCAATACCTGAAGATCCTATCAAACCCACTTTCCTGGTGGCAGCAGTAAGTCACTGAGGTGGTGATGGACATTCTAGAAAAAAATCACAGTAGGTATCGTGTAGGGAATATATTGGAGGGAAACAAGGAAGTCATCACTGTTAAAGGTCAAAGAATCCCATTATTAGAGTGTGTTTCTTCTGACCCACTCCTGGTACCAGATACGGCATCAGTCAAGATCAGGTCAGAAGAGAGATGCAAAGTTAGTATTTCTGATATTAGCTGAGGTAATTTAACACAGGGAATTGGGGACATAGGGTATTGGACAGAAAAGTAAATACTGGAAGCAGAGACAACATAGAAGCAGCTGCCATCCCTGAGACTGGTCAGATAATAGGGGCTGGGTGATATTAACTAACCTAGACACTCAGAGTAGGGGCTTTCATAGAGCTGGTGTGGTGGCTGGGAAGGAGGTACTTGGACCTGTGAGGAGGGATTACCTTCGGGGTGGTACTCAGACCATCAGGAGAGGGTCTGTGGCTGGTATAGAGAGTGGGGAACATGTGGGGAGCTGGAGCTGTCTGTGGCTGTGGAGGCTGAGGAGCTGGAAAACAGGGGAGTTCTTCTCTCAACCTCTGCCTCTGAGTCTTCTGCTACTGGCTCCCAATGACAGAATCAAACAAGAAGCCAGTTGCACAGGGGTCTGGGGAATGTGGTTTGCAGACTTCTAGCTCCAGCACCAGAGAGGAGGACACAAAGGGCAGCTGAGGCAGAAAGACTGCTAGTAAACAATCTACCAGGTGTTTTAGAACAGTTTTTAGAACAGTAAATGGGAGGTGGGTTGGAGCAAAGCAAAACTGGGTCCTGGTCCATCCATTCAGAGGATGTTGGTAACATCTAGGCAGAAGATGATGTCACCTGGATTTAGAGCAAATGGCAAGAGAGAGAAGTGAGTAGATGTGGAGAGATTTAGAAAGGAGAGCTGAGCAGAATTTGGCACTTTATCTGTTGTGAGGGCTGGGAGGAGTTGAGGAAGCCTGCGTTCTGACTTGGGTGCATTGACAGGAATATAGGACTGGAACTGTTTAGGGAAAGATCATTCCTTCCATTTTGGACTTGCTGAGTTTGACGCACCTAAGTCTGTCCAAATTCACTGTGGACATATGGACAGAGGACGTAACTATGATGTGTTTTCAGCCTATAGGTGGTACTTGAACACTTGGGAATAATGAGGTCACCAAGGGAGAAGGGATCAAAGGGAACAAAATTTTAGGCAAAAACATAATAGAGAAAAGTTTGCAGAGACTGTGAAAAAGTGGTCAGAGGGGTTGGGATAAAAAACCAAAGTATGTGGTGTCCCAGAGCCAAGGAATAGTGTTGGAAGAGAAGGTGATGGTCAACAGTTGAGGTGCTCTAAAGGAGACTGTTCAGTGTTGTTTGTGCTTCTGTTGTCATACTCACCAGATATTTTTTTCAGTTACTGATGGCTGATTCTCCCCTGGGATAATGTAGGCCTGGGAGATGCTGTGCATATTTACACCTCAGCAACTGACACTGAGGTTTTGTACATACATATGTGCTTGTTGCTTTAGAAGAGTGATTTTCAACTGGTATGCTGTGGCCCACTGGTGTGCTATGAGAGGATCTTAAGTGTGCTGTGAAAAGTTTTAAAGATCATTAATTAAATTATTTTTGAAAGAAGTTCAAAGCTCAATAAGTATATATTATATATATATATTTTTTTTTTACTCCTTTTTTTTTTAATCAACATAATTTAAGTGTACCATGGCAGTTTAACTATAGGTTCAAGCATGCTATGAAATAAAAAAGGTGGAAAAACATTGCATTAGATTAATCAGAGATCACCAAACTCTAGCCTATTAGGTGAACCACTTATTTTTATGAATAAAGTTTCATTGGCACACAGTCATGTCCACTCATTTGTCTTGTCTGTGACTGCTTCCCTACTGTAATAGCAGAGTTAAATAGCTACACCAGACACTATATAGTGTACAAAGCTTAAAATAATTACAATGTCGCCCTTTATGTTTGCTGACCCCTGAATTATGGTCCTGCATTAGATGGCATATTTGACTTCTTTTCTTTCATTTTGACTTTCTTTACTTGTTAGTTTTTTTAAAATCTGCTCAGTATGTCCAGGGAAGATGTGTAGACTGTGCCTTTGCAGGGTTGGTCATGGTCTTGTTTTGGGTATGGCTGCAGCAGAGCCAGGGGAAAGCAAAGCTAGTGGGTAGCTGGTTCCAGCAGTTTCTTTCAGCAGGTCTATGGGGCTAAGCAGCACCCTTAAAAGAAAGTCTCACATCAGGAAGGTGGGAAAGGAGAGAGAAAATGGATCCATACATTTATGATGTGATTTTTGAGGTCTGTAACATATCAGCTACTGTGCCAGGTGCTGGGACTTTTTCAGTACCACAGACTCCAGTTGGAAACATAGACTTACAAGCAAAAAATTCCAGATCCCTACAACATGCTCTGGGCATGTGGTAGGATAGAGTAGCACTTAGCCCCACCTGGGGAGAAGCAGCGGGAGGAAGAATGATCCTATTGAGAGGAGAGCCACCATGCGCCTGGGGTTTTTTGCTGCCATGTCCATGCTGGGAGGGGATGTAGAGGAGGGCGGCTGGGTGGGGCCATCTACCAGCTCTCTTGTCAGACATCCCTGTGAGAAGCAGGCCTTGGGGCTATGCAGCCCAAGAGGAAGGCAGTTCTGAGAGATATACTTGTCTGTCACCAAAGTTTGTCTTCTAGGCATTCTTTCTGTTTCTCTCTCTCTCTTTTAAGATGACATATTTAGTGTGGTTTGAGTTTATGGGAATCATAACCTTGAATTGGTTGATTTCCCCCTTACATAAAACACAAAAGTCATCTTGCATTAATATGTCTTCTGACTGGATTAATGTTGCCTTTGGGGATGACAGAAGCTCAGTGAACTGAGCAGCTGACATAGGCCATGCAAGTTGTCTGTGTCTTTAAAACTCTGAACTGGCTGTCATTTTGCTATCCACACCCCTTAACAGCAAATTACACATTCTCATTAACCTGAGCTCTCTCAGCGACCTGTATGAACTGATTTGGACAGCTGGTAGGCCTTTTCTGTGAATAAAGAAAGTGACACATGTATGACTTGCAGATTTTGGTTTATTTGCCAATATTTATTGCTTTTGTTAGGTTCTTTTAGTTGCAAGGAACAGCAACTTGTTCCAATTACTTTAGGAAAATAGGAGTTTTGCATAAGCCTGAATATGAACGGGAAGTTTTGGGGGCTTCTACCTCTCTGCTTTCTCTTTCTCTCTGTTCTTTTCTCTCTGTGTCCCCTCTTATTCCCCCTTCTCTGTTCTCTCCTCCTGTCTTTTTTTTCTCTCACCCCTTTTTCTCCTCCTCCCCCCTTCCATCTCCCCCCTTCCTCCTCCCCCTCCCGCTCTCCTTTGCTCCCCCATCACCCCCACCCTCCCTCGCTCCCTCTCTGTCTGCACTACCCTTTCCTCGGTGTACGGGTGAGCATCCCTGTGACTTTTGCTTGGATATGATCAGCCTTCTCATCTCAGCCTCACTCTGTGTATATTAGACTTACAGCTTCAGCTCCCGCTGCTAATCAGGTATTCTTTCAAAATCTGATTGGCCCAATTTATCTTTTCAAGCATGACTTTATGGTAGTGATGTAGATTCATCTTTCTTTTAATTTAACTTTTTATTAAATCATAACTATATTCATTTATGGGGTACAATGTGAGATTTGATATACAGTGTGGAACGCTGAAATCAAACTGATTAATATAACCATCACCTCACTTATTTTTTGTGGTAAGACATTTGTAACTTTTAGTTATTTTGAAATGTGCCCTTGCACTGTGCACATTAGACTCTTCTTAAGTCAAGGCTTTCCCTCCCCGCTCCCATTCTACGCTGCCTGGAATGGGGAGGCTACCTATGTGGTTCATAAAATCAGGAGTCCGGGCAGCTTCCCTCAAGCACAAAGTGAGAAGCCAGGCCTTCTGAGGCGTGACCCATCCTTGCCTGGCTTATAACCCATTTCCAACACAGTTCCAAAGATACCCTCTTTTAATATAATCTAGTCCTCATAGGTAAAAGCACACATTCACTTAGCCTTTCTCTAACAGGGAGCAACTGAAAATCATAGCTGCTGTGCAGTGAAGCAGCACTGTTGACCACTCAGTGGACAACTCATGGAACATCTCAGTCGGAATCCATAATTCCCAATGGTGTCTGTCACAACTCTAGTCTTCTCATGATCTAGTCTAGCCCTTCTGCAAACCATGGGCTAATGGTACATGTAACTGCTAGATGTGCCTTACCATAATGCTCATATAAGAAAGTGGGAAAGAAATCTCCACCTCTGAAGCTAGTTGAGGGGAAGACTCAGCGCACCCGGGTCACTGGCCCAGCATATGCTCTGGTGATGGCTGGCCTCCTTGCTGGCATTCTGAGGCTAGACACTTGGAAATAGTAAGGTTCGTGGGAGGCTTTCTGCTTCCTAGGAGCTTAGCTTTGTGCCTTGTGACTTCTACCAAGAAGCAAGTTCCCGATCTGTAGAGTTGTTCTCTCTAGGTTGTTGGTTGGCCTGGGTTTTTTGAAATAGCATGTAGAATCTTCTCTTCTCTTCCTATGCCTTTTCTTCTATTTCCTGCTTTCTGCCTTTCTTGTTAAAATCTAATTGTGAAGGGTTCCTCCCCCCCCCACTTTTGAATTCATCAGGAGTAAATGATGTAAAATAGAAATCTTAGCTCAGTGGATATGTCTCAAACTAGATTCTTCTTGGAATTTTTCCCTTCAAATTAAGTTAAGAAATCAGACCATCCTAACTTTGTAATAGAGTAGGTACTATTGGACGTGATTCCATAATTAAGCTTGTTTATATCTAAGTGTTCTTTCTTGGCTGATTTCCACGTGGTTTCTAAGTTAATTGCATAAAGAAAAGAAATGAAAAATTCTTCTTTTTTTTGCACTCTATTGACATTACTTTTGCATCTAATTATTTGCGTTTTCTCTTTCTCACTAAGAACAGTGAACTGTCTTTATATTTACATGCCATTGATAAGTACATGATAAATGAGGGGTAGAATTAGAATAGGGGAAATCAGCATAGTCGTTTCTGCCAACAGCTCAGCATCTAGGAATGCTGCAGCTGAGAAGCACCCAGTTCATCAACCAGCCACTCATCAGACTGATGAAGGCATTGATGCTCTTCTGAAATAATTTGTTGCTTATCTATTTTAATTTGCTTTAATTTATTTATCTTAATTTGTCAAATAAAAGCTCCTGATTCCAAGTCCTGTACTCTGTCTTGTCAAGCCTTCCTGGCTGCAGTTGGGTTGAGGTAGGCTTACCTTAGGACAGCGGTTCTCAACCTGGGGGTCACGACCCGCAGGAACTGTATTAAAGGGCCACGACATTAGGAAGGTTGAGAACCTCTGTCTTAGGAGAAACTGTTCCATGCACTTGTCAGGTGAACACAACTAATCAGAGCCCCTGGGGATTTCTGTGTTATAGAAAGACACAGAAAATTAACAGACCAATTGGGTAATGATAGTTTAGTATAAGGTATTTTGAAACAAATGATGATTGTCCTCAGAACGATCCTTTGGAATTTTATAATTTATTGCTTTCCTTGTACTTTCAAGGTGAACACAGAAATCTCAGAAGTTTGTTGCATGGAGCTATGAGAGAAAGGCTAAATATAAAAGTTCTTTTAAAAAGCAAAATGCAGATCTTATAAGCCCATGGTCCTTGAAACAGCAGTGGTTATGAAGAGGGCCCTTGCACACTCAGAGTCTCCTGACAATGCCTGCCCTGCTGGGGCTGTCCCAGGGCAGCAATTGTCTTGTTTATCTGAGTTCCTAGCACAGACTTAAACATAAATACTCAATGACATGCCTGTTTGAAAGGCTGAAAAGGTGCATAGATAAGGATTTGGCCCCCAAGTTTCTGTAGAAAACTGACTCTCTAAAGTTGTATATAGAGATTAAATAGCGTATCAGTGAGAGAAAACTACCAATTTGGTATATTTCAAGAATACCAGTTGAGTGAGTAAATATCCTTGAGTATGCATCTTTGCACACTTGTTTGATGATTTCCTTTGCAAAAATTCCTAGGAGTAGAATTGCTATTGCAAAGATTATACCTATTTTCAGAGCTTTTGATAAACATTAACTGAAGAAGTGTGCTCGAAAAGTTCATACCAGCTCACTGTATAGAGACCACTGCCATCCCGCCCCCTTTCCACCCCTCAACACACACTCCACCTTGTTTGTCTCTCCAGAGCTTGCTGTGTAGCACTTTATCAGAGTAGTTGCTATGTTGAGAGAAAGAGAGAGGGAAAATATAAATTAGAAAAGTTATACAACTTGTAAGATGACTATGGGATATGAATGGCTTGCTTTTCATTTATTTTGATGTCCTTGTTCATTTTCTCCAAAATGACCTGATGATTTCTTGATCCCTGCTTTACTCTCCCAGTGAGCAGTACCTCCTTTTATTTTTAACCTGTTTTCTGCCTTTCTAAACATGTATTCTTACAACTTTCCCAATTATGCTAATTAATTTAGCATCCACATCAGCTACTATATCTTCAGTAACCAGACAGGAATGAATTAGTGAAACATGGGGCCACTTGGATGATGGAGGTCACCTGACATGAAATCGCAGTTTGGATGAAAGGATGGTCTGGAGAGGCGGGCACTGGTGGATTTGGGATTGAAGAAATAGTGGGGGCACAGGCCTCGTGTTGTCAAGTACTCCCAACTTTTATAGGAAACTAGAAATTGTATTGCATAAAATGTTTTTAAAAGTGTGCATGAGCCATGAAAACTTGTTCTTTTAAAACTATTTAGGCATTTAGGTCTGTCCCCTCCCACCTTACAGGTGGGGTTGAGCATTTTTTTTTTTTTTTTGTAGAGACAGAGTCTCACTTTATCGCCCTCAGTAGAGTGCCGTGGCATCACACAGCTCACAGCAACCTCCAGCTCCTGGGCTTAGGCGATTCTCTTGCCTCAGTCTCCCATGGGGCTGAGCATTTTTGAAGTAGTTTTCCGTCCACCTCCCTGTTCCTCCCAGTAATACTTAGTGCCAAATGGATATTTGCAGAGTTGGTATTTGACCCAGATGCCTCTTGACTGTCGTGTCTCCGTGCTACTTGTTCACTTTTTCTTGCTGTTCTGAAAGAACAGAAATGATGCCCTGCAGACTTTGCTCTGCACTGCACCTGAGCCCAGGGACTGTCTGTGTCCCTGGGCTCAGAGTTCAGGGCACACCCCTCTTGCAGATTCCAGGTGGCAGCAGAGACCAGAGCAGACTTATGTTCTAGGTCTGTGGACCCCAAGTTCCCGGCCGCAGAGCTGTGTGATCTATGAGAAGCTAGGCCAGAGAGCAGCACGTGAACAGGGAGGGGTCACCAAGCTTCATCTGTGTCTACAGCTGCTCCCCATCATCACCGTGTGAGCTGCACCTCCTGTTATATTCTCCCCACTACACCCCATCTATGGAAAAATTATCTTTCATGAAACCAGTCCGTGGTGCCATAAAGTCTGGGGACTGCTGTCACTAGGTCACGCACACTGAGCTAAGCATTCCTGAAGCATTCCCGATGGTTTCCCATTGAAGTAACACTTGCATAATCTGCACAGGCAGACTTAATTAAATTCTTTAATTGCATTTCAAGGATAGGCTTAATAGCAAGTATCTCCTGATCACCAGCCTCAGAAGGATTAAACTGTACCTGTGTCTTCTGCTGCTGTGAAGCAGCAACTTCAGATTCTTCATTTGGTCTAGTTGGTGGCCTGTTTTCCTTGTCTTTCTCCTTGACTAGCAAATTTTTTCCTTGACATATCTAATTTGTGATCACCAATCCTCACACAGAGCCCATGTCCTAGGGGTTACTCAGTAAATGCTTGCTGAATGAGGCTGTGTCCTGTCCCTAGATGATATTTCTTTGTTACCTCTGTTAGTCAGGAGTAGAATCTACCAGGACAGAAATATTCAGTCCAAGCCAGAGGGATAGCCTCTCAGAAGGCTTGGAGCACTTTGGCCCCCCATTACTGGACCTGTCTGATGGTTAGTGGTGAATGACTGTGACAATTATTTTTTATCCCTTTGCCTAATCACTGAAGCCACAGGACCTGTGTATATTGATCTCAGCTGCTGCACTGATTGGCTAGCTGGCTGATTGTTCTTCTTCCCCACCAGAACGTAAGCTCCATAAGGGAAAGTCTTAGTGTCTTGAATGTCTAGGACAGTGCCGCCATATTGAATGAGTGTGTGGTCCAACCCCAGCTTTGCTCTTTGAGTATTCATTTTCTGTTTTTTCCTTTTTCCTTTTTTTTTCAAATGTCCACCCTACTATGTATCTCCCTTGGGTAACAACACTTCACACACAGTAGGGCACACTTCAGTTGGATCCCAGCATTATTCTCCTGCTTAGATTAGCAGTTCCACAGGGTGAGGCAGTGGGAGTAATGGGAATACGACAGGGCTATAGGAGAAAAACACCTCCATTCTCTTTACCTGTCGAGGAGAGGTGATAATAGCCTCCTTCACAAGTTTGGAAGATGAAATAGGATGACATTTGAGGAAAGGCTTTGTAAAATACAAATGTGATGTACATGCCTTTCAAGTATAAGCTGACACACTGATGTGCTGTCTTCCTTTCAAGGACTGGGCATCCCATGTGGGAGCAGTCAGACCCAGGGAGCTGATTTTTATGACCTTTTTATTCCTTCTCAAAAGTCCTATGAAGTGGAGGACACTATCCCATTTTAAAGATGAAGATGCAGGTCTCAGAGAGGTAGGATTTTGCCTAAGTGTTACCCATCAATCAAAGGCAAAGACATCTCAGATCCAGGTCTTCTGATGACAAATGTAGACTTCTTACCTTCCAGTATCTGTCAGGTTGGAGCAAAAAGGCCACTACTGTGTCTTGGCCTCCACATTCTAGGTGGCGATCCTCATCACAAGTGCTTGAATGTCTTTATGGTCTGTTAATGTAATAACTTGTACTAGTGTTAATTGAGTTCATGGTATGATAGTATTCAATTAATAGATTTTTGTTTTCCCTATCAAACACTACACATCTAGTTAGGTCAGAAGTTAGTTATTTTCTGGAACATGCTGATTAAAAAGGGGTTGACATTGAATGACAGAAGAGCTGATTGAATGGGGCAGAGGCTGCATTTGCATGTGGACCTTGAGTCTGACCTGAATTTGTAGGTTATTCTATTACATCCCAAGACTTAGCATAGGGACGTCCAACTACCCACCAATCCCACACACATGGAGATTTTACTGTCAGTGGATACTGGATCCTAACTAAGGCATTCTAATTTGTTGCTTCTGGGGTGTCTTAAGTGAACCTGTAAAGACTCTTCATTTACCCTATGGGATCCTGTGCAGCTGTGTGTGGAAATTAGGATAATTCCAGCATTTCTGAGAGTACTTTAATAGAGCACTGATTACAGATTGCATGCACCTGGTGGTGTTTTTGTACTGAGGCTTGAAGGGTGCAGTTCCAGAGACAAGAACTGGCAGATTCCTATCTTTTTGCCCTGTTGTTTGCCAGGGCCTGGAATATGTACTGAGAACTCCTTAAACAACTGGTGTGGTTAGTATGTACTTTCAGGAGACCACCAACACCAGAATGTTAATTCCTAGACTGATAGGGGACATGTGACTTCACCAGGGTATGTTCTCCTGCCAATGGCTCAGAGCACTGAGACTGCAGAGAGGCTCCTGTTAGTTGGGGTCAGCACAGAGGCCAAGTTACTCTGTACTTCTGGACTACCCCAGCCTATTGCACTTGGGCAGGCCATCATTGCTTTTGGCCTTGACAGCGAAATGAGAAAATATAAACTGTGAAAATTCAAGGGATAAAAGTTGATAGTCCAAGAATCAAGGATTAGGACTCTATGAGCTAGACTCTAAAATTACATTCTAGCCAGCACTTAATTTTATGCCAAATACTACGCCCCCTAAAAAAGTTGAGAAGATTCCCATGATTAATCATGGTCTCTCTCTTTCTCTCTCTTCTCCTTGCTCTCTCAACATACCACCTGTTTTTACCTTTGGCAAACTTGGGACTTCTATAATATTTCATGTTATCATTTCATGCTTCTCTTCATTTTTAACTGAAAGAACATTGTAGTGAAGTGGAGATGAAGACAATGTCCAGGGCAGTGGTTCTCAAACTTCCTAATGCCGCAGCCCTTTAATACAGTTCCTGTGGGTCGCGACAACAGGAATAGGTCTAGGGCCTGGAATAGGTATGACTTTGGAATCAGCCTGGAACTGCTGGTCTAGGGCCTGGAACTGCTGGTCTAGGGCCTGGAATAGGTATGACTTTGGAATCAGCCTGGAACTGCTGGTCTAGGGCCTGGAATAGGTATGACTTTGGAATCAACCTCTGGACTTTGGTTTCGTCATGAGTTGAATGGGAGAATTGTGTGAGATGGACCATCACCAGTATCACATCCAGCTGTTAAACTTTTAAGCTTAAAAATGCCAGAATTCTGTCCTGCCCATGCTTTTCAACTTAGATATAAGCTACTGGTTGGCAGGGCCCCAAAAGATGTTGAATAGGGGTTGTTGGCTCATTTGTGAAGATCTTGCAGAGATCATTCTCAGTAAAATGAAATGATGAAATGTCCCTTCTCCGGCCTTTTAAATTTGTGAAGCTCAGGTTTTTTGAAGCTCTGGCAGCAAAAGATAGAAGGCACAGAAAGAGTGTGAGGGGAGAGGTAACAAGGAGGGTCCAGGCTGCGTTTTTGAAATGCTAGAGGGGGGTAATACAGCAAAGGAAGTGGAAAGAGGAGTTTCCCTTAAGAACCAGCAGAAACCTTTGAAATATGTGCCTTTCATATTTAAGCCTTTTCCAGTTTGGAAAATAACCTACAAGGTTCATAAAACTGCTTTTATAGCCATCATCCAAGATCTTCTCTGGAGTTGACTTCTGTTGCAAACTGCTGGTCTTGAAAGGAGAGTGGCAAACAGCTGTGATGAGGCTGTGGTGGGCATTGTCCCTCTGTGGAGATAGATCTATGTAGACTCTTTCGGTTAACGTATTGTCAACTCCCCAGTTTCATTTGTGGAATCAAAAGAACATATCCTAAGACTGTGCAGGCTTCTTTGCCAACTGAACAGCATGACATGCACACCTGAGATGAACAGATACCCAGAAAGTGATTTCAAGCAGGAGTAATAACAGTATCTTTTGTCCACAGAAAGTGAGGCTGATCAGAGGTAGAACTTTGAAGCACTGGAATTTTGTGTCAGTTTACCTAGAATGCACTCCTGTCTCACCTGTTCCTGCCTTTCTTGTTTCTTCAATGTGACATAGCAAGAAAGCACAGAGACTCTTCTGGAATCATGCTTCCTAGGTTTAAATCCCTGCTTTTCCATTGAACAGCTATGTAATATAGGACCATTTACTTTACTTAACCACTCTGAGTTTTAGTGTCCTCATCTGTAAAATAGACCTTTTGTCCCCTCTAAGGTGAAAACATATTAGTGTGTCTTGCCTTTTAAACCCACAATGTTAAGGTCATGGAAAGTGGGCCCTCAAACCATCGTATTTCTTCTGTTCCCCTCACTACTCTGGAAGACTTTGTGTCAGAGTATAGCACTGATGACATATCAATTCCAGGAAACTCGATGACGCTTTCCCAAGAAATGGTAAAGTGGTGTATTTCTCCAAATCAGGGATTCAAGTAGGAAATATTTTAAAATTGAGGTTAAATTTAAAGAATATTTTGAGGAATTTATGCTCTCATTTAAAAAATTTTAGGAAACATTTAAACTTGTTTAACTATATCTTGGGTTTTTATAAGTTTTGTTCTCTTTAAAGACTCATTTTTTCAGTGTTGTATTTGAAATTTGTTCCAAGATAGAATTAGTTTAAATCCAAAAAAACTTAAAATTTACCTAAGATCTGAATCAACAAATATCTGACATAAGAGGCTCATCTTATACTTGCTGGAGAGTTTATTCAATTATTATTTGTTTCTTTATTTTTAGTGGTAGGTTTTTTTTTTATTGTCTGGGATTCATTGAGGGTACAAAGAATTAGGTTACACTGATTGCATTTATAAAAATCCCTCTTATACTTGTGTCCCACCCCCAAGAGGTGTGGCATATACCGTGACCTCCATCCCTCTTCCTCTTCCCTTTCCCTGATACCTTATTCCCCTACCTCACCTCTTGTATTAGCTCATCTACTGCCTTCATATTGGAGTTGAGTACCTAGAATTCTTGCTTCTCCAGTCTTGTGATGCTTTACTAAGAAGAATGTGTTCCAGCTGCATCCAGGTTAATACAAAAGATGTAAAGTCTCCATCTTTTTATGGGCTGAATAGTATTCCATGCTGTACATATACCACAGCTTGTTAATCCATTCCTGGGTTGGTGGGCACTTAGGTTGTTTCCACATTTTGGCAATTGTGAATTGAAGTGAGATAAACAGTCTAGGGCAAATGTCCTGATGATAAAATGATTTTTTTCCTCTGGATAGATGCCTAGTAGTGGGATTGCAGGATCAAATGGGAAATCTAATTTGAGTTCTTCAAGGATTCTCTATACTTCCTTCCAAAAAAGCTGTATTAGTTTGCAGTCCCACCAGCAGCGTAAAAGTGTTCCCTTCTTTCCACAACAACACCAGCATCTGTAGCTTTCAGACTTTGTGGTGTGGGCTTTTCTCCCTGGGGTTAGATGATATCTCAGGGTAGTTTGGATTTGTATTTCTCTGATGATTAGGGATGATGAGCATTTTTTTCATATGTTTGTTAGCCATTCATTTGTCTTCTTTAGAGAAAGTTCTATTTATGTCTCTTGCCCACTGATATATGGGATTGTTGGTTCTTTTTTGTTCATTAATTTGAGTTCTCTGTAGATACTAATTATCAAGCTTTTATCTGATTCATAATATACAAATATCTTTTCCCATTCTGAAAGTAGTCTGTTTGCTTTGGTGGTTGTTTCCTTAGCTATTCAGAAGCTTTTCAGTTTAATTAAGTTCTATTTGTTTATTTTTATTGTTATTACAGTTGCCATGGAAGTCTTCTTTCCCCAGGCCTTTCCCCAGGCCAATTATCTTCAAGTGTTTTCTCCACAGCTTCTTCAAGGATTTTTATTGTTTCATGCCTTAGGTTTAAATCTTTTATCCATCTTGAGTCAATTTTTGTAAGTGGTGAGAGATGCAGGTCCAGTTTCAGTTTTTATGGTTACCTAGTTCTCCCAACACCATTTATTGAATAGGGATTCTTTTCCCCAGAGTATGTTCTTGTTTTTTTATCAAAGATCAGGTGGCTATAAGATGTTAGTTTCATCTCATGACTTTCTGTTTGGTTCCAAATATCATTGTCTCTATTTTTTTGTGCCAATACCATGCTGTTTTGATCACTGAAAGTCTGGTAGAGAGATACCCCTGAGTTTTCTTTTATTACTAAGAATTGCCTTAGTTATATATTTTTTTTTCTGGTTCCATGTAAAATAAAGAATTATTTTTTTCCAAATCTTGAAAGTATGATGATGATATTCTAATGGAGATTACATTGAATCTGTGGATTGCTTTTGGAAGTATAGACATTTTGACAGTATTGATTCTCCCCAGCCATGAGCATGGTATGTTCTTGCATTTGTTAATATCTTCTGATATTTCTTCTTAGGGTTTTATAATTTTCTTTGTAGAGCTCCTTCGCTTCTTTTTTTAGGTATATTCCTAGGTATTTCTTTTTTTTTTTTTTTTTAAGCTCCTGTGAAGGGAATTGTGTCCTTGATTAGCTTCTCATATTTGCTGTTGTTGCATATACACATTTACTGATTTGTGGACATTGGTTTGATACCCTGAGACATTGCTGTATTTTTTGGTCACTTCCGGGAGTCTTGTGTTTGCATCTTTGTGGTTCTCTAAGTATAAGATCATACCAGTGGCAAAAAGCAAGAGTTTGACCTCCTGTTCCCATTTGGATGCCTTTTATTTCCTTCTCTTGCCTGATTATATTGGCTAGAACTTCTAGCACTATGTTGAATAGCAGTGGTGATAGAGGACAACCTTGTCTGGTTCCAGTTCTAAGTGGAAAACCTTTCAATTTTACTCCATTCAGGAAAATATTAGCTGTGGGTTTGTCATAGATGGCTTCAGTCAGTTTAAGAAATGTGCCATCTATGCCTATATTCTTAAGTGTTTTAATTAGAAAAGGATGCTGAATTTTATTGAATGCTTTTCCTGCATCTATTAAGAGAGTCATGTGGTCTTTGTTTTTTAGTCAAACCTTCCCTTAAGGGGAAAATATCTGAACCACTACCTAAATCTTCCACCTCCTTTGATGTATGGGTTTACCTTTTTGCTTTTACCCTCTTCTGTCTTTTCTGCACTATAAGTGCAGCAAAGTAGTCATTCAGCAAGTAGTATGAAACCTGGCACATAATTCTTTATTTTCATGTTAAGTTGATTCTTGTGTGGCTTTTGTCTGTTTTGAACATGGCTGGAATAGATTTTGCTATCTACCAGTGTCATCTACTATCGGGGATGCCCTCAAGCCAATGCATCATTTTCTTAGTTTGCCAACCAGCTATTCAGCACCATGATGACATGAGGTTTCAGAAAAAATTGGTGAATGCCAACAGTTTAAGCTCTTTTTACTTTGTTTTATCTTATTGCTCTTTGTTCTTTTTATTTGCTTATTTTGATACAGCTCAGTTTACCTTTTAAGGATAGTCTAACATATTGATTTGATAAAATTGTCATAATCCATGACATAGCAATGAGTGCTTTCCAACCTGGCCTTCCCTTTGGTAATTTATTTCTATCTGTTACATAGAATGGGTACATGGGTGCTGTAGAACTAATTTGATTGTTCAAACTTAAACTTGCACATGTGCATGTCTTGTAGTCTGGGTGGTATAGACCAGGGTTTGTTCTTTGGATACAAAACCTACAAGAAGAATGTGCTTACTGAACCTATAAACAAAGAAAGAGGAGTTGAAAATAATCTAGATAGGTTTATAATTGAAGTAGATATGAGTCAGGCTCAGAGAATTAATCCCATGAGCATAATGTCTCCTACATGGAGAGCTAGTACATACAGGGAAAAGAAAGCAGCTAATTGAGTCTCCTACTATTTGGTAGTCTGATAGTAGAAAGGAGATTTCTTATTTCCTGTCTTAAAAAGTTAAACATTAGGACTAGAAATGTTGTGTTTTTATTGTACTGCTCCAGAGGTAGCTTTCCCAGAGCATGAGCTCAAGCTCACAGGAAGTTGGTGCTCTGTTCACCAGGCCACCAGCCCTGGTGGGGAGCTGCAGTTGGTGAGACGAAGGATGCCATTTTCTTCTCACGAGCACTTCTTCCTGGCCAGTTATTCATAGTATTTGCTTGTTTCTCACATCTCTTTGAGGGTGGGAGTTTACTAATTCACTTTGATGTTCTAAACACTCTGTCTTGACTGGAGTTTGAAAAGGAAGTAGGGAAGCCCGATAATTGGATCACAATGAGATTATATTGATGTCCTCCAGTTTGGGGGGAAGGAGGATACTTCAAAACCATGATGGTGACAGAGCCCACTAGTATGATTATAGTGGAGTGAGAATGCTATCCTGCAGAATCTCTGAACTATTTTCTTATTTCAAAATCCAGAGATAATCATTAACATTTTGGAAAACTTTATTCTAGGTATCTCTTTCTGCATATAAGTGCATACATATCCTTATACACTTATGAGCACATTTTCTGTTTTATGACCTTTTTTCCACCCTGTATTATTTCATGGTCACTTTTCTCAGTCAATATTTATAGATTTTCTCATAGGTGGATGGTCTGTATTGTATTTAGTCTATGAAGATCAATAACTATTCAGATTGTTAATGATGTTGTGCTCTCACAGAGGAATCCGAGCTAAGCATGCATCTACAATACACATACACGTGTGAGTGCTCACACCATTTTCTCTTATAGTAGAGCTGCCAGTTCAAAGGGCTCCAACTTTAATATTAATCTCTGTGAGAGAGGCATTATAACACTTCCTCATAATCTTTAGACCAGTGGGGTGGGGTAAAAATGACATAGCTTACTATTCCTAAAAACATGTATTTAAGGATTCTAAATTATAGTCTTGAAGCAAATTTTGGAAGATTCATTTAGTGGCTATTTTGATTGTACATTTGGGATTGAATGTGGAAATGCTTTGTAAATCATAAAGTGCTATGCAGACTTCAGTGATTCATTTCAATAGGGCTTTACAGAGTGTCTGCCACATGTGGAGTCTTCTTGTTTTTCCTGTTTAGAAGTTTCTGGTTTCTTCGAGTATGTTTTTAGATGTTTTTCTGTATGCTTATTAATTTAGTCCCAATTTTGTAAAGCTGGGAGGCCTTAACTCTGTGTTCCTGGTCTGCTATTCACATCTAGTTTCTCATCATTGCAAGCCATTCCATAGTCCTCCTTGTTTGTACCCAAAAGAATGATTGAACTTGTAGCAATTACACTTTCAAACTTTGACATTATCTATCTCATCTACTGGTGTATCTGACTGCCTTTTTAGATTTTACTTATAAGAAACATATCAGTTATGAATAGTAGTTGAAATACATGGAAAAATTGACTGGTGGACTAAAATTTTTATCTAATTTTTTGTTTACTCACCTGCTTACATGACATATCCTAAAGTTTTCATCTTGAGAGCTATCTTATCAATGAGTAATGTTATCTAAGTAAAAATTTTGTATATTAAGAATCAGCAATGCTGCCTTAAGTAAACAATTATAAAGGAGCTAAATTGGCCAGAAATTAAGGCCCGCCTTGGTGGCTCACCCTTGTAATCCCAGCACTCTGGGAGGCTAAAGTGGGTGGATTTCTTAGGCTCAGGAGTTCAAGATGAACCTGAGCAAGAGCAAGGAGACCCTGTCTTTTAAACTAGTCAGGTGTTGTAGCAGGTGCCTATAGTCCCAGCTACTCAGGAGGCTGAGGTAAGAGTATTACTTGAGCTCAAGAATTTGAAGTTGCTGTGAGCTATGACTCCATGGCATTCTACCCAGGGTGACAGAGTGAGACTCTGTCTCAAAAACAAAACAAAACAAAAACAAACAAAAAAATATTGACCTGAAATTATCTCATTGGTCCTAACGTGAAATAAAACTAATTATTGTCTTGCATAAAAAATGCATAATTTCTGACTATGTGGTAACATTTAGGATCTTAGAGCAAAATTAAAATTTTTAGATTTTATGATTGTGTAAAAACATCAGACTTCTAGCATTTAGTATTTATATTCTGTGGAGTTTAAGCAAAGTAATTTAACATTTCTCTACTTTGATTTCGACATTTGCAACATTAATCTTTTCCTTGTTAAGATAATTGTGTTTTTTTGTCAAGGCCTGAGGCGTAGAGAAGAAACCATGAAATACAGTGAAGCTTTATTCATATTCATCCCTTGGAATATTATACTGGACAGTGCAGAATATTGACTGTGATGTGGGAGTGGTACTGGATCCTTCTATAGGGGGCATCAGAATCATTCAGGACAGTGATGATGAAGCCCCAAATTAAGGCAGAGGAAATGAGAATGAAGACAAAGTAGTAAAGTCCAGAAATATTAACTCAGATCCATAGGACTGGGAGGTCAGAGTGTTTGAGGGAGGAAGAGGAGTTTAGGTTAACTCTCAGTGGTAATACTCAGTCTTCAGCTAGATATGTGGGTTTAAAGCCAACAGGCAGTCTGAGCTGGATGCTTGATTAGTATTGTCAGATTATACACAGGAGTCAAAGTTGCATTTGCACAGTTTCAAAAATAAAGTGGCAATGCAGAGAAGTCCAATTTTAGATAATCTTATTTCTAAATTCTTGGAGTTCACCGTACTGGAGTGCCTATGCCTCTAGTGGACCAGCTGATTCTCCTCAAAAGTCTTCCAGGTGACATCACGTTGGCCCTTCATGTTGAAGACCTAAAACTTGATTTCAGCACGTTGAATGCATCTGCCTTGGTATGGAGTCACATTAACTAGCTTCTGAGGCTGATGTCTAAAATTCCTGGTTTCTCACTTAGCAGGGGGAGTGTAACTCTCACACAGTCCAAAGTACTTCTGTTGGCACAGATGATTACAAGAGAGCATGTTAAATGTGGATCAGAACTGAGAAGTTAATGACGTTAGATGGATTAAATACATGTGTGTGATAGTATTAAACTGAATAGATGGCACCGTTGTCTCATCAAGAGGTTCTTTTTTCTGAGATGAGAAATATTTAATGCCTGTAGTCTGTATCTTCCTAGAACCATCTACATGGTAATGAATGCCTTGACGATGGCAATTTTTAATTTGCTGGAGTCCCTTCCACTCCTCCGGTCTTCTGATCACAGAGGCAAATAATGCATGTCGTTTCCACCATAGGAAACCAAAAATGTGATGCTGGAGGACAAAGACATCTTACACAAATGTCATTTGCATTTGCAACTCCTACCCTATAGCGTAGTCATATTTTCCGGTTGTTTGTATGGTGGAGGGCCATGTCACTACAGTAGCCATGTACTAACAAAAATGGATGTATATGGATGAGGTGGCCCAAAGTGAGAAGATGACACACAAAAATGGCCTTGAGAAAGATCAAAACTAACTATGATTAGTTCCTGCAACTAACATTTAAGGCTTATCAACTGCTTTGACTTGCAAATCATATTGTAGGTTGGTTTCTTGGATGAAAAAGCTTTGTAATTATATCCTATAGAGGCCGTGGACCAGGAAATGAAAAAGCTTCCAGGGGGTGATGGGATTGAAGTAACTAGTGGTCATTGGTGCACCACTGCTGCTGTGTTCATCTTACTTTTTTGCAATAGGGTCTCAACTTGGGCCTAGACATTGATTTACCAACTGTAAGATGTAATTCTTGATAAAGCTGCTTGGTTAAATTAGGAGAAAAAAAATTCATTACTCTTATATTTTCTGAAGTGATTCAGTCTTTCCTTTTTCCATCATCACTTTTCTAGTCCAGACTTTAGTTCTCTAGGCTAACAGTTTTTAAATTAGGTGGCAGGAGGATAGTTTGGCTGCATGAAAACAAGTCAGATTTGTTTAAAATTCAGATCCCAGGATTCTGATTTGGTGGGCATCAAAGAGTGGCCCTGGAGTCTGCATTTTTGGAAAGTTTCCTATGCTACTTTCAGATGCACAAGCAGATTTGAGCCATTCTTCTAAGTTACTGCCACAGAATTTTTGCCTACAACAGTATCCTTTTTACTTCCTGATTCATTTGCTTCTAATCTACTGTCTATTACCATCCCACAGTGACATTAAAAACAGACATGTGTGCTCCACACTGGCCTGTTAATACTATTGGCCTGAACAAAAACTTTCAATAATTTCACAGAGTGAGTCTGATGATAGCATGAGTTTCCTGAGGATGGCACCTTTAAATTCCTCATCCTTGTTACATTTAGTACAGAACCTTCCATATGAGAGATCATTTATCCATATGTAGAAGGTCTCATACCCGTGAGTGAGGAAGATGAGGCTTTGGTAAATTAAGTTGGTTTTCACTTTTACACATACCTTATGGTACAGATTGCTTCCTTTACTCACTTGCTACAAGTTCAGAGGGCCTTTTATTTTACATATCTTAGTAGCAAAATTAGTACAAGTTTTGCCACATTCATATATATTTTTAAATTTGGGCAGCGGAATAAGTACATATTTTTTCATGTAATTCTTCAATTCCAGAAAGTAGGTGAAGATATCTCCATATTATAGGTAGTAGATTGATGATCTGCAGTTTTAAGAGATTTACTCATAAATCTCACCGGTATAGATGTTGGAGCTATAATTTGGACCCAAGCTTGTTTGTTTCTAACATTTGTGTGTAGTGATGTTACTGGTTTTATCTTTACTCATTTTTTTAAATTTTTTTTTTAATTTTGGTCCCTGAATATCACTATAAAAAACAAAATGGAAATGTCATTTCCATTTCTCACCAGTTTTTCAAAAGAACAGAATTTCCTACGATTGTGGTAAAACATGCACATTTCTTTTCCTACCATCTGAGTAAGGATCTTTTCCTACCATCTGATTCCTACCATACAATAAAATGATAGCTTTCTATCTCTTTTAACTACAGTTTAAAAAAAATGTGAACCTGAGATGAAAAGGCAAAAGCCGTGCCAGTTGGGAAGGTGGTGGTCAGAGAGTACCTGATGGGGTTGACTGTGGCTTCTTTCTGCTTTGCTTATGTAGTGGGCAAAGTCGCTGGGCTCCCATTGGCTTTCTTTTTTTTACATGTCCTCAAATGGTGAGAGGTGACAGGCCTTGGAGCCAGAAAAGAACTAGTATGTGTTTCTCTCTTTCTGAAAAATGTTCCTGGTAAATTACAACACCCTGCTTAGTTGAAAGTCTTGGGATAAAGCACACTGGGGGGAATTCTGTTTGCTAACTTACAGGAAATCACAGTATATCAGTTAGTCGTCAGCACACTGAAAAACAGGTCCCCCTATGCTATTCTAGTTTTGTTCTTAGCCAGTGTGAAGAACCTTGATGCCAGTGATAAAATGCAGTGATCAAAGCACACATAAATGTAGCTATTGATCTATAATGTCTATAGAATAAATACCTCAATTATTTCTTCTTTCCCTGCTATAACTGAGCATGAAGGTGGCACATAGTAGGTGTCTGTTTACCAGTGGCTCTTTTTGCTTCACACCAATCTGATCAGCTCCCTGGGCTGCTGTGCTATGTATAGCTGCCCTGTTGATCACCATGCAGCATCCCTCAATGCTCTGCACAACCTGCATGACCAAGCCATAGGTGCCATCTGAAGCTTTAATTCTGATTTTTTTGTTTCTTACTTTCCTGAACACAAATTTGTCAGTGATTAAGGGAGAGAACATTCATGACTAAGATGGTAGAATAGGGTAGAAATGGACTTTACTCCAGTTACTGTTGAGCTTTTTGGATGACAGAGTTCAGACTGACCTTGAGCATAAACGAACACAAATAAGCAGAGTTACAACCATTAGGGAAGTACATGTTTTAGGAAACTAAATATAACATGGGGACTGTGCATGTATAAGTTTTGGAGGGACTCAGTGTGAGTCAGCAACATGCTGCTTTATTTCTTAATTATTAGGCACCCACTGCCAGTTAACCACAGGAGCATGGCATGCAGGAACTGCTGGGTAACATTTCCAAAATACTTAGCATTCGTTAGATACTTTTTTAGAATTCTTTGTTCACTTTGGCTGAAGGAGAATGTGGATATTTGTCAAGGGTCCAAAGCATGGCAGCTAGATTCAGAAGAGCACTGGAAAGTTGGGCCCATTGAAAGAGGCTAATACATAAGAATTTGTTACGTAGCCTAATCAAAGGCAATAGAAGGATATTCATTGAATGGCCTTTTATTTTATGTCTAGTTATTGTGGAGAAGATGATATTATTTCCACTATGAATAGAATTAGGGAAATGGATTTGCATTAGAGGTAAAGGATATTTTGAGGAGTATGAAGAACTTGACTTTAAGGATTGTTGGGCAGTGGAAACACCTCTCGAGTGGAAGTGTTAGATCACACTCCTGACTGAGCAGGGTGGATGCTGCATGGCAGTTCAAGTTAGGTACAGTGGGGTAGAAATTAACAAACTTTATTGATCACATTTCATGCTGCTCATCTCACATTGCATCTGGTACTGTCAGGGAGTAAATAAGTATTCCTTTTCACTTTTTCATAGTTACTACAAATATGAAGAGCTTGATTTTAATGGTTCTATTAATATAATGCATTTCAAGTAAGGGATTAAACTGCAAATTGAAAATTATTTCACCTGCGAATCAGCTTGCTGCTCATTCTTATATGGGCTCTTACAATGTTGTTGATTCCAATTCTTTCTTTTTCTGCTTTAGAAAATTCACTGCGTACCCTCCTTACTTGTCCTACAATGAGTGCCAAATCTGCCATCAGCAAGGAAATTTTTGCACCTCTGGATGAAAGGATGCTGGGAGCTGTCCAAGTCAAGAGGAGGACAAAGAAAAAGATTCCTTTCTTGGCAACTGGGGGTCAAGGCGAATACTTAACTTATATCTGCCTGTCAGGTAATGAAAACTTAGATACTAACATTATTAAGACAACAATTATTTTAAAACAGTTAACTGTGAGTATCTGGGGGATTGTATGCGTGAGTTTTTGTCACGTCTTCTCGTCTGTCCCCCTTCCCTCTTTCTCTATGTTTTCTTGTGGCAACTTCTATTTTTAAGGTTGCCATGTATTAGAAAGGTAGTGAAGTTCAGTTTTAATTTATTTTTCAGTTCGTTATGAGCTTCTGTATAGAGCACACATGTTTGTCTACACTTGCCTTCACTAAGATACTGACAGAGGAGCTGTCCTTTGGAGTTTTTGTTTTAAAACAATTCCTGTTATTTGGGTGATTTTGACTATTGGCACTCTGAGTTTCATTGGCTTTGTTTTTCCAGACAGCTGCCAGTAATCAGTAAGGGCTTGTCTCAAGATAAATGTTGGCACCTATGGAATGTGAGAAAATCAGTTTAGTTCACAGATCATTGCTTTGCCTGACAGCCATTGCCTTGTCAGGAAGAAGCATCTGTCTTTATTAAGCTTTGAATTTTGTTGGATTTTTTTTTTCTCTTACTGTTCCTGATTGTAGAAGATCTGTGGGATTTACTGTGGATTCGTGCTAAGATTTTTGAGATAAAATTTTGATACATTTCCTTGGAGTTATAGGTGATGCTAATCTGGCTAATCTGAGCATCTGAGGCATTTGTAATATCTCTGATAATATTTCCCGTAGTGTAGCAATGGAAGATTTAAGTTGACCTTAATTCATCTTTTATTATTTCCTTCAATTGTGGTTTGGAAATAAAATTTTATTTTTTTGGACCACTTTTAGCTTTTTAAAAAATTAAGCATCTGATCATTTATGTTTATTAGAATTTATTTTGTGGTAAAAAGAATTTTTTTTTTACCAGAAAGAACATGTAAATTTAAAAGTCTGTATCTTCAATTAGAATGAAACAAGAACATATAACTTTGGTAGGAACAACTTTTCAGTGGTTAGAAGAAACCTTTTATTTAAATGCAGAGAGAGAATTAATGTGGAAACATTGGTCTCTCTTTCTTTTTCCCAAATAAAGATTCGGTTAATAAAATTTGGTTGTTGTTAGGAGATATTTGTATTTCTTTAGTGTGCTATGCATTGCCTGGCATTGAGTGGGAGCTCAGTTAATATCCAATGACTAAATGAAAGACAAAAGTAGCCTTTCCTAATACCTTCCTAATATTTTGCTCATGAAACTCGGGTTTTAAATGCATTTCCTTATTCTTAAATTCAGATTCTGCTTGTACAAATAATGAATATAATACCTTATAATAAATTTTGTTTTGTGCTTGGGCTGAGTATCAGCTGAGCATGGACACATAGTGGTTCTAATTTTTTTAAACTCTGTTCTCTCAATATTTCATTCAGATGAATTGTTGAAAGAAAGGTGAATGAGAAGCCTAGCACGTACCTAATCATTGAAAGAGAATAGTTTTGTTTGCAGTTTAGGTATATGCTGCTGTCTGCCTATTTTGGGTCATGAAGTCTGCAAGAGTGATATGGGGACGCTAACAACTTCATCTAAGGGAAATAGCATAACCATTTCCCTGGTCATAGAAGATAATGGCCTGGGACTTACTGGACAACTGCATTTCCTTCACAAATTGCCCAAATCTTTGGGTTTAATGTCTAAAACTATAAGAATTGCTTTCTGATTGCATTCTAATGCGGGAAAATCTTTTGTTCGAAAGTCTTCATATTTTTCCCTGGTTTTAAATTTAGAGAGGATAGATCGGTAAAGTGGGTATACAAGCAAGCAGTATAGTGGAAACTGGAGCAGGAGAAGGCCAGCGTACTTTGACACCCAACTATTCTGCAGTTTGATTTTTGTCATAAATAACAAAAAAAAGCTGCCTTTTTTTTTCTAATTTATGTGAAGCTTACAGGCATATCAGTCTCATCTTTGATGAGAGAGTGTTTTAGTTAATTAGTCAAATATTTTACTCAGTACTTTTCATGTGCTGAGCTTTCTAGGAGCTGGGAGTGCAATGATGAGAAAAATTCATTCAGCTTACCTAATTTGGTAGGGAAGAAGTGATAGAAATTAATAAGTTGCTCACTAAAACTAGCATAATTATAAACTAATGAGGTTAAAAAAGAAAAATATAGTGTTGTGAAAGCGTGTAGGAGGAGAACCTGGCCTGGTTGGGAGAAGCAAGAGCTTCAAGAAAAGTAGGGCTTCACTGGTTTTAAAAAGAGGATTGTGTGGGTGAGAGGGCATTCCAGGCAGAGGGAATGGCAGCCTCATTAAAAGGCTAAGCAGGATTTTGAATTTCTCCTTTTCTCCTATTCAATCTAGGGATGACCTCTTTGTAGCTCAGCTCACATGGAAAGGCTAAGAAATGAAAGCAGAGACCAGTAATCACAGGCTTCTTCCTGCCATTAGTGTGAACTGCCTATGCTTTCTGGGAGGCCAGGCCCTTGAAGCATTGTGGTTTGGCTGGTAAAAACCAGCTATGCATTTTGAACAGGCAAACTTTGTCCAAACTAGGGCAGTATTTGCAAATTATTTTTAACTACTCTTCAAACAGCATGAAGCATTAAATTATAAAAAAAGAAGGGAGAAATCTTACGAGTTTACAAGCTTGCCATGTATACACCTGGGCATGAGTGATTTATGTATATCCAGTGTCTTTTACTAGTGTTTCTTCATGTGATGTTTTTTTCCCCCTAGTATCTAGCACAGTTTATAATCTGAAAGTTTAGAGGTCAATTGTTAAGACTTCTTACTTTCAGAGTAAGGAATATATCCTTTGGAGGCATCCAAAAAGGGTGCTAAAGTAGAGGAAATAAGGTGTTCTTTGCTGGGTTGTTTTGCTGTGGTTCTAGAAGGAGAAAAATAATCTTTCCAGTTCATGGAATCTTGGGATAAGATTTTAGTGTTTCTCACTGGACTTGCAGATTAACTTCTTGAGTGGTAAGCAAGTGCTTCTGTACCAAGATGTCTCTGTAGTTAGCGTTCTTGAAGCATTAGTTTCCACTTTTTCTTCTCAGCAATGACTAAAATTAAAATACTGACAATACCAAGTGTTAACAAGCATGTGGAGCAGTTTCAGCTCTCATACTTTGCTGATGGGAATGTAAAAGTGATATAACTACTTATTTGGCATGTTTAACCAGCATGCAAAAGGATGACAGAGAAGAGCAGAACAGTCCTGTATGTGTCTCAATAAACCATGCTCACTGATGCCACTTCAGACTGCTTTTTCCCATCCAGTGTACAAGTGAAAGCATCGATTTCACCTTAATCTTTCATATTATTGCATATCCTTAGGTAAAACTAACCATTGCACATGTGTTGTTCCTTTTGTCTCAGCCTATTTCTGACCCTTTGCATCTTATGTTGTCATTTCTGCTGGTTCTTTGCTTCTGAATTAGT